>PDGT01000065.1:1309001-1361996 GCA_003671415.1 Megathymus violae | reverse complement strand
TAAGGATGGGTCGCAACCGATGAAGGCTTAGAGGCCACAAGGCCAAAGCCAACGGGTGGTGTTTAGTGGGTAGGCCTACGGGAGTCCCACATAACCAGAGCAGCCGGCTGCCTGGTAAGCTAGGAGCATTCACCACCCCCCTCCCGCGCTTTTCCGGAGGGTAGCCCACTTACCATCTCTGGGCGCAAAAAAAACAAAAAATCTGAGAACTCAGACCATCGTACTTTTAAACGTTTACTAAAAAGACATAGTTATTCTATTGGATAGTAACAAATTCAAATATCTTCTTGAAATAAGTATTTTTAAGGTGAAAAATTAGACGAGAAATAGATCTGTTAAACCTCATAGTGGGCATCGGAGGAAGCGGCCGCTTCAAAAAAAAACTTAGTCAGATTCTGCATTTAATATTCTTACCGACAACCCTGGTATTGAGAATATGTATACAGGCATGTCTGTATTTATAGAAGTATATAAGAGTATCGTATGAGTAAAGGAACATTTATTTTTTATATGACAAAAAAAAAACTCATTAAATTAACAAACAATAAAAATGTTAACACGCTTATAACATGCAATTTCATTTTATAATAGTTTGTTATACATATAAAATAATTGACAAAAAGTTTTTATTTTGTTTTATAACTTTTTTAATATACCCTCATAAATATATAAAATTGCATTTATTAGTGTATAGCATTCATCATTGAGTTACCTTATTATATATGTTTGCTAAATTTAACTTTTCTGTGCAGTATATTCATGTTTAACGCACGTGACACATGGCATATACACTGACTTAATTCTGATTTTTCATGGGATATAGGGAAAATTAAAAGTTACTGAACTAAATTACTGGTTTTATTGCCATTTTTGTTAAATGGTTTGGAATCAATGAAAAAAGGCAACCAAAAGCGTAGCAGAAAAAGCTGTGTCGATAGCGCCTCCATGGAATTGTACTTATAAAGGTTCTAATAACTGTCACTACAACACCCACTGGTCCATATCGAAATACGTAGGACGACGTATTAACCTCAATGTGGCACAAAATACAACCACATTATAGACGTGTGAATTTCCTAATAAGCGCATCCCATATAACACGTAAGCGTCCAAAAAAAAGGACACACGTAACCGCACCAGCGAAATTATACCAAAACAAAAAAAGCCTACGGAAATTACACACATTCTCCTCAATATAACTCTTCTCTCCAACATAATAGAGTACAGGTCCGGTTGACGTTTGGTCCCGTTCAAGAATCATTGGCGAGTCAATGACGCTCGCTTGTTTATCACTCCCGTGTCACGTAGCGGTTTCGGGTAACTAAATATTGTTCTGAAACTGAAGGGGTAAATTGTCAACCCTAAACCCTCAGAGGTTTTAAATTTACGATGCAATGATATCGCGCATTTCAGGACTTTATTTATTGATATGGACGTAACATACATTCATGCAGATGACCTCCTATTAAGTGAGGACTATACAATAGTCGATAGACACGTAATAAATTTTAGGCAGTATTTTATTAAGTTTTTCACGGTTATGTTGACCACAGAACTTAGATGTTCGCCTCTGGTAAGTCTCTGTCCCCCCGTCCTCTTCGATATATATCCAGCGCGTATAAGAAGACTAGGATCTAATATGACCGCACCATCGCGCGTCGTTTTCCAGCATAATATTCTATGACGAGTCCAACTGGACTAGAAAATCATTTGTCTTCATCAGAGGTATACCAACTTGCGGTATACTTGTAATTAAGAAGCGTCGTTGGTGATTTCACATCGAAATTCCATGATACATGACAGAGAAATAAACAACTTTACGAGCTAGTGGTCCAACCCCAGGAAGATCAAATAAATGCTCGAAATAGCTACCTAATAATTAGTGTGATAGATTTAGTTTGATTTGAACTGTGATTATAGCAACAAAAAATGTTGACACATTTTTGGTATAGGAGCTTCAAATACTTGGCGTTAACGAATGAAGCAACGCACTCCAAGCCAGTCACAAGACAAACAGTCAATAATCGTGTAAAGACCTGAACATAATTATGCTTATGGTAAATTTCACGAATTTTCACAGAAATCCGAATAGTACAAATTATCGTATGATTCTTTGCAACTAGTAAATGAATATTGAATTTCGCAACGATCGAAGTTTCTGAGCCAAGTCCAGCCTATCCATAAACATTGCCCGTTAAACCATTATAACGGCATGAACATAAATTTCCTCAACTATCATATAAACAGTAACTGGGAACATTATATTACAATCGGGAGTCGTGAGAACATAAAAAAGTTGTCACATAAAATAGTTTTGATGTCATACTTGAACTACAACTACGAGCATGAAATATAAATGACTTTCGGATTGTAATGAAATTGATATAAATAGAGTTTCGGGGTAATATCGGACATATTTTTATAAATATCCTGGCCTCGAATATCGTCATGAATGTATATTTCATTCATAGGCATAGAGTAAAATCATGCCAATATTTTAGTTCTTCTTACGTATTTAATACATGTATTAATCTCATACTGGTAAATAAAATACTTTTAATTTATATAAAAGGGTTATACATAGTTACGTAAGTTGGCTATTCCGATGACTGGAATAAGGATTGGCGGTGAAATACTAATGCGTTCATAGAGTCTGATCTTTAAATTTAATCATTGTTTTATTTGTTTTTCCTATTTTTATTTTTATCTTATTGTTGTCACCAATTAGGTATAAATGTTTTATTAATTTTATACTTTTTATATTTATAATTTTATACGACTATATTATCTACTAGCAAATGCCCTCGCTTCGTTTCAGAAAAACTACCTTAGGGTTAGAAAAAAACCCTGCATTGTTGTAGGACTGAGTTAATCTCGTTCTGTTAATAAGAAATTTATATTTAGTTTATTATTTATTTATTTAGTTAATATTCATTTATAACTTTTTTATTCATGGACGAACTGTAATTAAATAAAGTATTAAATGATGCTTCTTGCAGTACTTTAGTGAAAACCACAACGAAATCGGTTAAGCCGTTTCTGAGATTAGCGCAAACCAACGCACAGACAAACAGACAACAATTCTAACAATTCTTGTTTTGGGTTCTATTGTGTTAATAAAAGCCGCTAATCTCATATATCCTTAATGTACAGAAAGTGATAAGTTGGGATTTTATTATATTATTAGTATTAATTAACATCGATATAAAACTTTCACAAACGCCCCCCTACTAGGATGTGCGGGTGTTTTGGGTGGTGTGAACAAATATATGTTATGGAACTTTTGTATGGATATATACAAATATGAAACCATAAATATACATGACCTCAGAATATTTATTTATTACATAAGTGTCTGCCTTGCCGGGTAACGAACACGGGACCCTCGCTCGGCAGACAGGGTCACTATCAACTGAACCGCGGGGTCGTCGTTATTATTCAACACAGTTGGATAGATGGTAATCACGATGAAATGTTTACAGATTTTGTCATTGATGACCGCGAAATAATTCCATCCATACCACGTATCCAAAATACGTGGTAGTTTTAAGATGTTGACACTATAGGTGTATTGCCGTCTCTGTCGAATTAAAATGAAAATTGCTACACATCTTTATATATATATACTTGCATCACCCTATATCAACTCAAAACGTGGTTTAAGAATAGCTACCATAAAAGTGGTTAAATACAAAAAACCCACATTGCATACGATAGAATATACAATAACCTTAAATACGACTTGCAATCCTTAAGCTTCAAGGTATTACATCTCCATCTATTGTTATTGAGAAAACACCAGAGATACCACCGAAATCACAGAACAAATATTCAGTTTTGGTTCTGCTGATTTTCAAGCCAACCGTCTCGAGTGCGTGCCGTTACCAGGTCAGTGTTAGTAAACATAAGCATTAAATTAGCTGAAGGAGTGCGACGGCACGAGGGCGAGTTTCTACCATCTTAACCGCCCGTTACTTGCTTTTAGCGCTCTAGAACAACTGGCCCGAACGCCTGCAAAAACTGTATAACTTGAAAGTATGCTTCCAATTAATTTTGTAGAAACAAGCAATTACCAGATTTCAGTGATTCATTCTTACTCTACTCTCTTCTCATTTACTCTGCCTCTGCTAAACTCCTCAAAACTGCTCAGTCCAATTTATTCAGAGTACCTAAACCACGAAGCTTAAGGATCTTTTGATTTTTAATTACCTACCGTTGTAGATGACAAGGAGATTTATTTTATTATACTGCAGATTAGAACTCCACATTTCTGATTTGAACATTCGCAGATCTTTTACGAGACCAATTGATACTCAAGTCATAATTATTTCAAACAGATGTTAAACATGCATGGTGTTGGTAAAATTAATTTGCATAGTAGACGTGGCCGGTGGCCGGACTTCCGTGAGAAGTTCCGGAGATCAACGCAAACATAGCACGTCCGTCGGAACAAACACTTGGCCGATGTTTGTCTCGACCGCAATCTAACCGACTAGTTAGAAGCTATCACCACGTAATGTATGAAGCTTGACTACTTCGGTAATGAGTGAAAGCTGAAAGGAGGTAAGTTCAATATAACTTAAGTATACATATATGTGATGCATCTTTATGAAGTAATATCGCGAAGCAGTGATTAAAACATTCACAACAATCACACTCTCACACTAGTAATTCTTGTAATGCGGGTGGTATGGACATACTCCAACAGGACATCTTAGACCTCTATCACCCGAAATCAAAAATTTATTTGTCTCATAAATATCTACTATTATAGGGTTACTATTAACTGGGCCACAATGTCCTCTTGATGTCTTTGATATCTTTGAATTGCTCTTAAAGTTGTGTGATATTTGACAATCTGCACTTAGGCCTTCCAGTACTTTTACGCATCTCAGTAATACTTTGTCGCCAGCAATGGAAGTTACATTATGGTAAAATAGTTTAATGTATATTTTGCTTTTAGAATATAACCGGCAAACGCAATACAGAGGAGTCACCGTCCCCATTGCACATCCATAACATGCATCCAAATGTGCTGCCCGATAAATAGGCTATCCAAATAAACAACATTCCAAAAATTCATTTACAATACTTTTTAAAAAAACCTCGGCGAATATGAGAGAAATCAATTCGATTTTCCTAATAACTAACGCAAATCATTACAAACATTGCCTGTAACCTGTTAAGAACATGTTTGTTTGCCGTAGACCACAAGCTATTAGAATGATTACAAGCTATTGAAGAGGAAGTGATAAGATCGCTAATTGTTTATAATGTAATGAATTATTTGGTAACAATTTTGTTGATATGTATTTATTTTCACCAAAAAAAGAATTATGGTATTTTATAAGTGATTTCTTATTTGCAAAGTACTTTAGCCCTTATATATATGTACGGTTAAATATAAGCTTGTATCAGTTTTAAGAGATGGTCCATGTTAAGTTTTATGTCTGCAGCATTGAAGACACAGTTAACAAATTCGATTCCTCGCTTATGTGCCCTCAAGGCGTCTGTGAAGCCTTTGTTGTTACGGACATCCTTAAGCGGCGATGGCCACTTATCATCATGTATTTATTATGTGGGGTCGTTTCTAAATTGTTGATTTAAAAAAACAATTTAGGTGCAGTGTTAACCAATAATTATATTTATTTAAAATAAATTTAACTTAAATGTATCTTATTGTTATTACAAGTATTGCTTTGCCTAAACAATTTTAATCATTAGTGCTACGAGCATTCCTTTGCCTACACACGTCGACAGAAGGACTCTCGACAAAAAGCGTACATCCGCAACAGAGTTTGCCACCCGCCACATGTCACTGTCATCTCAGGGCCACTCAACGAGTCTGCGTCTCGTCTCGTGTCGAGTAAAATGTTTCTTTTGCCCATATTCGATCAGACAAAGAGCGTTTCGAATTTGAATTAATGTTCGTATTTCAAAGTTAGGAACTGTTGTTAGACAATTAAGAATTTTGGCGGATTCGCACCTATTCTAAAGTTTTCAAAGACGGTGAAATTACACGAATACCGCTTTAAGTGCGGATTTGGTTCGATATTTGAGATTTAATGATGAAATTTTTGCGACATACAATAAGTCCATATAATTTTTATCTAAAAAATCTAAAAGCATATTTTTCTGTAATTTTACCTGGAATGGAATTGATTCGTGATTGATTGATCTATGATGATGATTACACAAAAAACCTATTATTTATTTACCTTTGACCTGATACACATTATATAATTTAATAACTTTTATAGGATAGTCACGAAACCAGCTATTTCTGTCGGCAAATGATTATATACAATCTTGTATTACCGTTGCAGGGGTGTTAGGTCCAGAGTCACCTACTATGTGTTTCATCTAAGTCTTAAGAGGATACATATCGCGCAAACATAGATCAGACCATTGAGATATAATACAGAGTCAATATGTATAACACCTACGTTTCTCATATTTACGCAAAGTAATGTTAACTTTATAAGAGTTGACCGAAACTCAAATAGTAGCGTAATTTTTGTTTTATGGAGTTGTTTTATGAAATACATTTTTATAAGTAACATCTTGACTACAATTACAATACATGGTAAGTGGAAATGTAATCCGGGGTGATAAAGTGTACTGATTTAGTAAGAAATTTTTTAACCATTTTCTTGAAGATGATGTAACTGAACTCTGCAGTACGAGTATTATTAATGACGAAGCTCGATTCGAGTTACCTGACTTAGAATATAGCACTATTTGTAACTAACCTTTAATAGAACTATAATAAAACTCCTGTTGGTTACAGACGTGTTCTCTTTAGAACGCTTGGCATTCAATTTACTAGTTCCAGTACTGGTGACAATAAAACAAATATTTTAAATTAAAAGTAATAATGAAGCTCTCTGTATGAAGATCCCTTACAGTCAAACAACCTCGGGGCAGTACTCGCGTGAGAAAAACGTCTCGCTACCACGAGTGGTGCTCGTTTATGGTTCTTAAACGATTTAAGAGACGCTTTGTTTTTTATTCCTTTTTCTTTTCAATTCCTTTTTTTTACGTTGCTTGAAACCTTTGTCGTGTCTGAAATTTCGACACAATTAGTGTTACATCCGAAGGATTTTGATGAATGTTTGAACGTTGAAGCTTTTTCAATATTTTTTCTTTGTTAGTAGCTAGCGAAACGGATCTGTCTCCAGATAGTAAGTGATCATCGTTAATAGTAATAGATCCATCACTACAATTTTGGCCAAGAAAACGCTAAACATTGGCTCATTCACTGGCCTTTGAAGGTTCCTAGCTTAATACAAGATTTGATGGTGTTAATCTGGGTGGCACAAAGTCTTTATAAAAGAGAGAGCTAGCACGATTGCAAAGGAGGTTGCGCCACCACAAGCAGGCGAAGTGTCTTGAACTCAAATCTGAGCCTCAAAACCTCATTCAATCCAGCAAATTTTGTCCTTTCATTAGAAAAAGTTACGCACATATTAATATTTCCTATTCCAAAACATTCCATTATTTTAGTAAACGATACGATAGTACTTTCTGAACTCATTTGATGTAATGCCATTTTGATTTCATGCAACTTTATTTTCATTTAAAAAAAAAATATTTAAAATCTTTCTTATAAATTGAATTTAGCTATTATGTAAATAAACTTATGCACGTAATTTTGTGCTTGAACTGCCGTTTCTGAAAGGTTTAAATAATATTGATGAGAAAATATGGCGAAAGAAACTCCTCCGCACATATTTTAAAACAACATATGACTGTCATTTCCAGGCGTCTTTGTTATTAAAAATTTCGTGACATCTATACCATAATATTATACGATAAATTCTTTAATTTCTATTAATGTTAACTGTTGTTCAGTGTATTTCCAGAAAATAAAGTAAAATAGTCTAAAATAAGAAATACAAACATACAGGAATACATAAATAACAACCTCGCTTTTCTTTTCCTTTTTCTTCAACAAACTTTCATCAATATATTGTGATTGGCCAAAACTACCAGCTGTTTACAGATGCAACTTATGATAAACAATAAATATCCTTTATGGGAGCCTGTCCAAGGTGCCGTCAGCATTGCCTAACTTCGAATCATGCTACCTTGATCTTCCTTTACAGTTATTTGATATATTGCTCTTCTAATTCTGCTACCTTGGACGCCGGCCAACGCGAGCTCGACAATACATCGCGGCTTCACCAACTTTAATATTTGTCCTCAGAAAATATATTGAAGTTTATGTTCGAAAATATTTAGGCGACATCGCGTTAAAAGCTTGTTTGCGTCAATGGTATAAAATGTAATTAATACATAATTTATATGGGACTTTATGAGTTAAGTATGCGTTATAGTAAAAACATAAGACTCAATCGCAATCTTCACTCTACTGAAAAACTTGTCCTCAAGTACTTCCTCGCACTCATCTCTTTCTGCCATAAATTTTTAACAGCGGTCCAACCATGTAACTCGTTTCATATTAGTATCAGACTATAATAGTCTTTTATATTGCCTCTTATCTTTTTTCTTTGTTTTCTATGGATAATTTTTATGTACACACACCCACATTATTGGAGCTTAGATACACGCAGATTGTCGGTGGATTTAGTTTAGTAGATTTAACTCAACCCAAGTATTGAAAGTTACAACCGTACGACGTTCAGGTAACTACTGCCGATCACCCATCCAACTACCGACCGTGCACACAGTTGCTTAACTCGATCGATCTGGACAGATGTCGAATGGAAACCTTAGAAAGCGATCAGTTATAATTTTATTATTATGTATGATTGATATGAAACAATTACCTACATGGAGTATATATGAGAAAAACTATTACTAGTGGCCTTTTTTAACGTAATAGAATCCAAAATAGTAATTGTTAGAATTTTTGTCTGTTTGTCAGTGCGTTTGTGCGTGATATTCTCAGAAATGGCTTAACCAATTTTGTTATGGTTTACAATAATGTATTTCAGTACCAAGTAAAAAATTTATAAATTAATAGACATATTTTCAATTCATAGGACGAAAAAAAGCCAATTCCAATAAAATCTCGCTGGTATTTCTAAGCGTGAAGCGTGGTACATATGTATTTCTGAAGCGACTGCGCTTCGCTAGTTTATACTAAAATAACGCGGTTTCTTGAATATATTAAGAACATCGTGTTTTTCTGCTTCATGGGTAATAAAATCACGTTGTGTGTCATTATGTGTTATTATTTATGTCCCTGTAAACAACATTCTGTACCGTATGTCGTTTTTTGCGTCATGCTATGAATAATCGACGATAGAATAGCTAAAGGACAATGCTCTAAAAAAGGACCGTAAGCAGACAATATTTATTCCACCATGGTTAGTGGGTGTTTGTACAGATTTTGTCAAGGATTTCGTCGCGAAAAATGGAATATCAGCCACTGTTGGTACTGCATAGTATACGAAGAAAATAGTGCATGAAACGATGCAGAGCAAGTTTTGCCTTATTATTAAAAACATTTCGATGTTATAAGACAATTTTTATGTTGATTTGTAAAATAAATATAATGATTTAACAATGAAAATCGGTACTTCCGGATAAATATGTCGGACAAACAGACATACAGAAAAATAATGTGGCATCACGAAGCATCTGACTGAAGAAAAGCGTTCATACTTAGAAATAAATTTTTGATTATATATTTTATACTACATTTAATGTTTAATTAAAGCATTTTCATTTCACTGCTGGGCTCGGGTCTCCCATGATAATGAAAGGTGTTAACGCTAATATCACCAACCAAGATTAACGGATTAGACTTAATTAGACTTCATGCCCCTTGGAGAACATTACAGAGAACTTTCAGGTGTACACGTTCCTCACGATGTTTTCTTTCACCAAAGTAAGTCTTAGTACATTTGTAATACAGGATTTAAACTGGAGTAACTCGTGCAGGTAACTGACGTTCAAACAACTAGGCTGCCATTTTTGTTATAACAGACAAAACATAGTTAGTTACAACTTTGTATTTAAAAAATAGAATGTATGACTCATCCCTTTCTCACAGAATTCCACAAATCATATATTTTGCTGGTTTTAAATTATTCTGCTAAAGTTCCTAGCACTTAGCGTGCAATGATAGCGAGTGACGAGGTCATATAGCGGGAAGAAACTGGTTTTTTGGTGCGAACTCCAATGCAAAGCCGGCCAATATCATAAATCACCATCTCCACATGTAAAGATAAAAAATCACCACAATACCCTTTTAATAGTGCGATGTCTGAAATGATATCAGCTCTTATCATCTAGTAAGTACCGAAAAATATTGATAAATATTCTTAATCTCGGTCGCGTTAATACCTACCTGACATACGAGATTTGGTTAAAGTAACTCACTACCTATCTGCACATGCCATCATGGAGCAAGTCATTACAAGCTAACGTTTTTTGGCAATCCCTACGATATTGTCATGGCGCTTTCTAACAATTTATGTGAAACCAGATTTAGAGCAAGCAATGAGCAATGTCCAACAATAAGTCTCAGTTGTTCCCCATCCAAAGCGACGACTAACATGACAAGAAAATTTGTATGCATCATTAAATAAATATAACACCAAAACTGTATTCTTCATCCCACATCCGTTAAAATATGCAAACACTTATAATATGTTAGCGATAATCTTTATGTATATACATATACATAAAGACGACCCCGTAGCCCAGTTGGTAGTGACCCTGCCTGCCGAGCGTGGGATCCCGGGTTCGGTTCCCGGCCGGGGCAGACATTTATGTGACAGATAAATGTTTGTTCTCGGGTCATGGGTGTTTGTGATGTGATAATTGTGTATGTCCATGCCACCCGCAACACAGGGAATCCTAGTGGGGGGTGTTAGTGTGTAAACGTTTATTTATTATATAATCGTTATAAGGTTGTAACTTTTAAACTTGTTCTAACTAGTAGTTTATTTTTAAGCGAACATTTTTTATTTAAATATAATTAACAAATCAGTCTTTAACGAAGTCATCTAATTAATAGGCATGTTTCTATTTTAGTTTTTTTTTATTTGCTGTATTTACACTTACAGGAAAAATTTTAAAATCATTAAACGGATTTAACACTTTAATGGTCCCTTGAACAGAATCGGGAGGGTTAAAAATGTTGATACGGGATTAAAGAGATTTTTTCTCTGAAAACCTCCTCGATTATATTTGGGGAAGCGGAGGATTTTCTTTGCGTTTGATTTTGTATAAGGGTGGAGAATGTAATAGCATCGGGTTAACGAACTTTAACTTTTGAATTAAAATTTAAATCAACTTTATTTGCAGTTGGTTTTAAGAAACATTTTTCGAATCTTTCAGCAAAGCTTTGCTATGTATCATGCTGGTAGAAAAGTAGCACGAAACTCCTAACACGAAATCTTTACCCACAGCTGCAGAGAAAACTTGTTACCTACTTAATATATTAAACTTGTCTTAACTTAGCAACAGATGATTAAACGGACCACCTGATGGTAGTTTTCATCAGTTGATCACTAATACATATATGGAAATGTGTAACACCATCGTCACCATCAATTTTCCAATAAAGATAGCACCAAAGCAACTTGTTAATTAGTTTTGGAACACTGTGACCAAAACACGCAAAAACTTTTTATGATTGATTAGAACTTAATCCAGTAAAATAAGGTAGCGACCAAACCAATGGTCAGAGTTCAAACTTGCATACATCCCTTGTGAATGTCTATTGACCAAGAATAGGTACATGAGAACGCACACTTCAATAGTATTAGACTCTGGGATCGGTTTTTCTGAGTTTTCCTCGCCTTCTCGGCACCGTATGACTTAAATATGAAACATACATGGTCGAATCTAAAAGGGTACTTGGTAGCCAGACTCATCAAAAATCCTACCATGATGCGCGGATATCAAATAGTAATAAAATAATAAGGTAATAAAACTGGATGGTACAAGCCAAGCGATTAAGACCTAAAGCCCGGAGTGCTTTACGATCACTGTCCCTCGGTGTTGAACTAAACAAACTCCTCACACTATCGGCTTTTGACCTGCATCCGCGCACCTGTATCTACTAGAGACGCATATAATATGACTACAAGGAAAAAACAGAATCGATATACATCGAAGGCTTAAATTATATATATATGTCGGCAATGCCAGTAGTTTTAGCAACATTGTTGAACACAGCGTGGGCGTATAACACTTTTAACACTTAATTAATTGTTAACAAACACTTCACACCGGGCAAACGAAACAAGTAACAGTTCCTAGTGTGGAGGAACCGATCTCTTCGACCGCAGAATGTAAACTGAGGCTCCATCCGGCGTCACTCCACTAGCTAGGCTCTGTTGTAGCACAATGTTAGCCGAGTATCAACGTCATCGCGGCGGTGCTGCCATCACTCGGATATCGTGCCAGGATTCGTTTCACGTCTATACTAATGACCATCTCCGACATATATATACATATAAATTTGACAACCCCATAGCACAATTGGTAATGACCCTGCCTACCGAGCAAGGGTCCCGGCTTCAGTTCCCGTCCGGGGCAGACATTTATGTGACAGATAAATGTATGTTCTCGGGTCATGGATGTTTTGTTATATTTGTGTATGTCTGTACCACCCGCAACACAGGGAATCCTAGTGCGGTGGTGTGAGCGTGTAAATGTTTATTTATTTTAATTAGTTATAATAACACAGTAACAGATCACTGTAAGACCTATCAAGTGTTTCTACCAAGACGATGATGGTGCCATAATCAGGTCAGGGCTATGATGCAAGAAATGGGGTCAAATCTAAGTATTAACGAAATTATGGAAGCGTGGAATTATTAAATAAGTCCACATGGTAGTCTGTGGCGAGCGAGTAGTGACACCATGGACTCGACTGCTCCCAGAGAACCCCCTGTTCCTCATCTCCTATAGGCAGAGCGCAGATTGCGGAACATGTCACCACCTCTGTGCTTGCCTTAACTGGTCGGCCGAAGTATGGCACTAGATAGGCGTCTGAGAAAGGTAAAAAAAGTAACATGGTTAAAACTACAAGTAATGCGCTTTGACTTGGGATTTAAATGAGTATAAGGAACCAGCTTGACGTATAGTTAAGAAAAGGTAGTTTCACACATGTACAGTAGTACTTGCAAAAGAATTTTGCTCTCAAGAATGAACTGGTTTGTGTAGATGTGCTGAAGACAAGGTTTGTGGTACAACTGAGGGATCGATTATGGTTAACGTGGAGTTAAGTGAAATTTTGTTCGATGTAGGAGGGATATTTGAATAAAATAATATTTATGTACTAATAATATATTTACTATACTGTTAAGATGATATACTGTGAGAATTGCGGCGAAGGTGAATTGAGAGCCACTTGAATTTTCTGCGATGATCGGAGATATGATCATAATTCCGGAGGCCAAATATGAACCATAGCGGAAATATATGAAACATAGCGGCCATAAATAGTTTACGTCCCTCTAAAACAATGCCAAGTTCAGTGTGTAAAGATTGCGTTAATATCATAGACCTGGTTGTGTTACTTGAGACCGAAAAAAATGAGCCAGTTTCATTTCTCAGCGGCATCTGTTAAGACTTTCTGTAATATTGACTGCGGTAACTCAAAATTTTCGCCAGGATCATGAGCCTTATAATAGGGTAAAATTATCGGTTATGCAAAAATTGACAGTAGCGTATATTTTTAGATTTAAAATATAACGAACGAAAGTTTCTTGCACATTTTACTTTATCAGTCACAAAGCAAAAACAAAAATAATTCACCAGAAATTGGACGAACTTGCTCAAAACTTTCCATCAACACTATTTGCGAAACGGGAGCGAAAACTTCTTACATCAAACTCGCTAACTTAGTTTCGAAGTGAACTTTTTTTTTTGGTCAGTGTCAGGTAAGAGGTATAGAAGTAGCATATATCTTTCTTGCCTCACTGCTCTTGACAAAAACACAAGAAAGTTTGCTGCTGAATAAGGAAAACAGTTATGGGCGTGGGCGCTTTCGGGTTGTTTAACTCTGATAGTACTTTTAGAAACCACGTAAAAGTACCAAGAAATTATGGATGTCTGATGTGTTCGTATCATTTACTTTCGAGGATAATGAGGAGAGGAGGAAAATGTGACGAGGAAAAGCCATAATCCACCTTCCTAGACAATTGTAGATTAGCAGACTTCACAACTTGCAGAGCATTATATAGAATTCTCAGATGAGCCGGGTTTTACGTCATAGTATAATTTATCAAAGCTAATGATGTGTTTTATATAACATTAATTGCTTTGAAAAAATTTGCTGTCCGTGCAATCAAGTACTTTCTTTCTATACATGACTGATATTTTCTATACACAAAACGCTCATTCAGACATCAACACAATACGTGTTAGGAAAAAGTAAATGTAACTATGTATATGTATTTTCTTTTCTGTGACGATTATCTAGTTTATTTCACAAAATAACATCTACTAATGAAAAAATAATACACACACATACAAACACAGCTACATGAGCATTCTATCTATTATCTTTTTCTAGTCCACTGCTGGACATAGGCATTCATTAATTGGTGCCACTCAGATCGGTCCTGCTTATTATAATACGAGTACATATTTTAATAAACAGCGATTCAAACTGAATATCATTATAATTACTTAGTATTTTAACAATAAGCTTATACACGTGATTTTTTGCTTGTACGATCGTTTCGAAAAGGTTATACACTTCATTGCTTTAAACCTTCCAATACGAAAACATTTTATTAAAATGAAACGTACACTTAGTTTCTGTGAGCATTAGAAATGCATGTTATTTAAATTCATTAAGTTTTACATATAAAGGATAGCACATAATGTTACTCCTTATTTAAAGTGGCCTTAATTCATTATTAACGACCCTTTATATTATAGTTTTTATACGGCCTTTCGGTGACTAATTATTTTTGGTACTATATGGGTCGGTTGGCTCATTTAATCACCTATTAAAACAATCCTTACCTCACACTATTTTTCCTGTCATCACAATTTTACTGACCATGTAATTTCGTCGAAATGTAATGATTGCAAATTTAGAACAATGATTATATGCCCATATAAATTAGATCCTTTATCTTTATCTTATCTTATCGTTGGATTGGCGTCGTTATATTTACAATATATATCTCTCTCTTCTTAACACCCACCGCAATAGTTATTTTTTTACTAGTTAAAATTTTTAATAGTTATTTCAGATTTTAGTCTGGTTCCAATTTTATTTAATTTTTTACTACGTTTTACTTGACATACGATGTAAATTAACTACCAGAAATATGATTTAACACAGTATAACTATTTATTTTGTTTTGAAAAAAAATTGTTACAAAGAAGTTATAGAAGCAAACAGAGAGATACAGCGAATTTATTTCATATCATTCATAAAATTGCAGTCTTTATATGGACAAAAATTGTTCACAGAAACTAAGTTTTTTTTTCTTAAAATATTGCATGTTTCATAGTCGGTACTAGATCAGTTTTATCATCTACATTACTCGTAGGAAAAAGTAATCCACTTTCCAACACACGATATGTATTTTTCCAATTTTATCGGTGCCCCAAAATTTCCCCCAAATAAGTGCGGAGCATTTTTTCATTGCACCCGGTCACGTTTTTTATGAATTCCCCAAACTACGTAGGAGCGACAAGATGTATTCCATCTATGTAAGTGAGGTCGAGTTTGAACTGCTGCGCTCTACTGATATTAAATGAATTTTGTATGACAATTCGCTTACTTACTATTTTCGCCAAAGGTATACTGGAAATGTTTTGGGTATTGTTTTTACACAATTTAAGTATTATTTATTTTGTATTTATATAACTTCATAATCATCACATGTGACGTTGATTGTCAACGTAATTAAATAATTGTCCTGAGTTTGACCGCACAGACCCTTCTTCAAATTAAGAGACGTTACAGCTAATTAAACAAAGATGATTTGAATAACAAGTCATCATCACAGTGTCGGAGGCAATATTTTTCATGGCTAAATAAGGTAACGATTGCATAACGGAAAATTTCGACACCAAAAAAATTTAAAATCTAATACGTTTCGTGAAATAATTTCATATCACCCGCCAGGCATGGAAATGTGCGGAATTTTTTCCTAGTTTTTTCAACAGTCTGTTAGACGGAATAAGTTTGCGTCGGTGGTTCCCGGCGTTTATAAATATTAGTGTGGCAAGTCTACATTGTAAATTTACATGAGCTTACTTGGAATTCATTAAATTTAATTTGTACACATTTTTCTCAATGTAATTTCCTTGTTAAATTTCGTGTTTGTGGTCGACTTTCATTCCGACCGGAAATGTATATCTTATTTTTGGTGATATAAAACTAGAATTTTGAATAAAACTAGAAATTGGAAATAAATCTTTTTTGAACATTAGTTGAAGTTTAGTCATTGAGTTTTTTCTATTTATAAAATGATATACGTTACTATCCAAATTACATGTTTAAAAATCTAAGATTTAACTAAAAAGTTTTCACACTTATGGACAATATTCGTTTATTATTTTTTTATGATGACCGTGAGTGGATTCTGATTTATTTATTTGGAACCTTTTAACTGATTTTGTTTAGTACATTTTAAGAAAACATACTGTAGTGTATGTGTTTGAACATATTATAAAAGTAAATTGTATGACTATTGGAGTGCAGTAGTAAACCGGATACCAACAAGTGCAGTCACGTATTTTCTTTATTTCCTTTCCCCGCCTCGCGCCTCGAACGCCTCAATACTTATTAGATCACATGATTGTTATTAGCGGACAAACGAAGAGCCGAGCCACCTGATGGTAAGTGGTCATCATCGCCCATGGACATCAGCCAGACCAAAGCTATTACTGATGCGTTGTGGGCCGGGAAATAAGAAGAAAGTAAGTACTGGATCTCAAGTCAAAGCCGGAATACGAGTCGTTCGGCGGCTGACTCAAGTAGGAGGGTGCTAGCTAGCCAGGCAGACTTCACGAAAAGATATAATAATATCAATGACTTAATAATAATACTGATATATATAAATCTTACGTAAACCATACCACCAAGTAGGCTGACTTCTGTCACCTCTTACGACATCCTGTTCTGTCAGCATTGTAGGGTATTACAGATTGGGGGGTGGGGGTATTCTAGGCCACCCCAATACGACCAAAATACTTACCTTTCAAATCCAAATACAATTATGTTGGATTTTCATAGGATTAAAATCATTATGTTTTAATTGTTTTTAAAAATATCAAACAGTTTTAAAAATCTTCCAGTTCTAACACATTCTGCTACATTGTACATATCGTTATACGTAACTGGTGGATACAACAAGGAGAATTTTAAAAATAACCGTTTACACAACATCCAGCTACGAATATTGCCCCGATAATTCAAAACCATGTAATTTCCTTGCCGTCAGTTTCATTCCCCAGCCTCCCGTTAGATCTAATCCCGGGACGGATGCGAGAAACCACTACCCCTCTCCTTTCTTCATATTGACAAAGCAGGATGGCCATATAGCGTTAATGGAACCAGGTAGCTTTGACATGAAGATATTGGTTGAGGACAGCGTTGGATTTGACAGTTGCCTAGTTGCGGTTTCATTGACTGTGGACATTTTAATGAACGTTATAGGTGCTAACCACATCATTCAGTGTCGGTCACTGCTTCCTGTGAATTCGATCGTACTCATAGTTATGTTCGGTGACATAACAAGTTAGGTGGGACTAGCTGTTTACCGTAGAACTCACCAGCATAAGTACCAAGTATTACCATTTAGTTTGTATTATGAAATTTTACGAATAATCTTAAAAATGTTTGGATATAACTTATCGCGTTAAATAATAAGTCAAAAATAAAAGTCCCAAGAAACTTGTGATAATTTATGAGAACACATACTTTTTTTCTAAACTTTGACAGTAATAATTTAGTGCTTTAAACATTGGTTTCTTGCACGGGAGACTCGAGTTCAAATTCTGTACATACCCCTTTTTTATTATATATTTGATATGTACATACATAATACTAATTAATCAAACTCTTGTTTCGATGAAGGCAAACATCGTGATTTATCTGCATACTCAAGTATGGCACTTGGCCAGCATGGTAGATCGTGGCCTTAACTCCACTCCGCGTGAAAGAAGATCCGATCCTCGTAGTGAGACCAGATCGCACTGTACTGCTGAACCGCGAACCAGGAAATGATGCCGTGGTTTTCTTACATTATTCTTACATTATTCTTTCTAATATGTACATTCTTGTCTTTTTTTCTTGTCACCTTTCAAAAAAAACTACCATCATCCTTCCTTTTTTCTCTTTTGCTTCTTTCATCGGACATGTTCCCTTTCAAACACACCATACCACATATAATATATATAATGGTCGACGTACCTGTTACTTATCGTCTAACTGAACGATTTGGTCTTTACCGCGTCTGTGGTCGTTACTTTGTCACACTACCAACAAGTTTAGATATGCCTATAACCGGTGGCCAAGTGTGACATAAAAGGGCCGCATTCAGTAGCTGGCGCTCATTTTGCGGCTAATCGATGTAGCGTCAACTTATATGATACTTATAAATATAACCTATAATGCTACGTTTCAAGGCGAAATACGTGTTGGTAGTCATGGTATTGTCAACAGGTAAGATATGATTACAATCTCCTGTTCCCAGTTATTTGCATCGGAGTTCAAGTACTATACAGGGGCAACAAAATTTGCTATCAAGTGTGGCCCACATAAAATGCAGGCAACATTTCACCCGCTAAAAGGTTTATTCTCTTGGCGCATGACCAAGCCGCGTACATTTATCTCGCGAAGGACTCATTACGGAACAATTGCACGGTACATTCATTATTCACTGTTTATGTGGGCACCTGTGTTTGTAACATCTCGAATTTATGAAGTTGATATCGTTTTTAAAGATGGTTTAGACCAGTGGGCTGATTGTTTAGCACGAATTTGCTCGTAATTGTGGATGTCTAGAGTGCCCTTCCCTACTCTAGTTCAGTTTTGATTGAAGGAGAGATTACTGGCCAGTAAAAGACAGTTTACTGACTGCTATCAAATAATGGCGTGAGTGAGGCCGAAAATTTAACAAATTTCCCTGAAATATAAAAGTGCTCAAGAATTTTTTGTTTCCAACGTTCACTAATCCAACCATAAACACGGTTGATCCAGTACACCTGATTTTAAGTAGCGGAAATTATGGACGTGTAATTATCATTGCAGCCCCTAACTGTTTCACTGATTCCCTCGGGATTCCACACACAATTACAGTGAAACCCTTAATCCCCCGCCCTGACTAAATTTTTGTTGCGACATTTCACTAATTTGAGAACAGTGGTGTAAATTTAATCACTATGGTTTTCTTCACAGAAACCAATGATTCAATAATTAAAAAATAATTGCGGCGTGTGTAAGATTCGAATTCAAATACTTATTCTTATTTGTGTATAATTTGAAATTGCAGTACTTGATTTAATTTCTTTTTTATTTTTGTTTACGCAAAAAGTAATATAGCTTAGGTTCTAATCGAATTCCGATCAACTTCAACTCAAAGCTGATCCCTACAAATGCTCGTTTTTATGTAAACGAAATGGAATTGAACGAAGGATTTTATACGAAATATTTTTTTTGGTTTAGTCAAGCGCCATCTGGCGTGTTCATTGGGAAGTCAGATACTTATATACTTTGTTAATTGAAACTAGATGGCGTTCTTAAGTAATATTACAATTTATAAGAATCAAGAGTCCTGGATGTAAAATTTACTTTTTACTTTTCCATACGGGTTATAGTAGATAATAAAAGTTCTGGCTCTGTCACACTTTCTGGAGCGATGTAGCGCATTATAAATAAAAAAACGTATTTTGGTGTATTTACCAAAACAATGAAATCTATATTAAGGTAGTTAGTGAAAATAATATATATAAATATGTAAATCTTTAAGCATTACTCGTATTTGGTTGTCTGTTCAGTTGTGAGTCTGTGTCCATTTGTCACTCGCTTATTTTCATAAAAAAAAACAAATTATAATTTAATTTAATCTAAATACAAAGTATGATCAAATACATCATGCATTATTTATGGAACAAAAGGCTTATTAGGATGACTATTGTATTTACTGTAATGCCACGAACTATTTGGTCATTTTCTCAAATCCGTGATTCCTGATAAGTAACATTTTTCAAAATGTTAAGTTAGATTTTAAAGTGCATTGTGAGAAAAATACTATACAAAGTATCAACAAAAAATATTTACCGATCTCCAAATCATATACCCTACCATATATTCTTACATTGACAACTATATATATATATGTCAACATGAAAACATTAATGGTTTAATAAAAGACGAAATGCAGTTTTAATTAAATGGAAAATTTTCGTGGTTACAGAACAATATTGATAATAGTATGAGACCCCATTAGAAAGGGTCGATTTCTAATTTGACTAAGCTTTTAACAATAACGATTGCCGGATACTTAATCAATTTATCCCCCAGGACTCACGAGATGCTTCACTACTTATTACCTCTTATTACCTTATTTGCCTCCGAAATGTATTT
Source organism: Megathymus violae (assembly GCA_003671415.1). NCBI lineage: Eukaryota > Metazoa > Arthropoda > Insecta > Lepidoptera > Hesperiidae > Megathymus > Megathymus violae. The sequence continues at coordinate 1,341,448 of PDGT01000065.1, read as the reverse complement.
TCATTCCGAATTTCACGCAATTCCGGTCCTTAAGCGCTGTATTATTATCAAAGCCGTGTTCATAATTAATACACGATCATGAATATTGGAATTGCGATGTAAGGCGTATCGAGTTTATATCAACACAAATGTATGCAAATTCCCGCTTTACATGGTTCTCGACAACATTGAATTAATTCTTACATAACTGGATTTGTAAATGACTTTATGTTATGTTGAGCGGGTAATAACTGATTTGTATATGATTTATACATTCATTTTAATGATGCAGAAGTACCAAATGAGAAAAAATTGTTCAAGTATAATGGGATCACTACATCTCGTCGAACGAACCGGTTGCTGGTTATATTGCACTTACACTTTACACTTACGCCTTTAGTACACCGATGTGTTCGTATGCGGCAGCGAAATAACGAAAACCTGTAACTTATATGGCAACGGTTGGCATATTCACATTCTATTAGCGGGATGAGATAGTTGTGTCTTGTCGATACTGTTTCGCAGGTAACTGCGAAATGGCCGTTTCACAGACGCATATATCGCGCGAGTATTGTTTCGTTTGGCAAAGCGTAACCACGCGTTCTGTCGTGGCGGATAGAGTTTCGCATACTGAACGCCAAAAATATAGAAGTGTGTTTAAATTAATTTAATTCGGAATTTTTAATTTAATTCGAAATTATCCAAAATTATATTCAATTAGATACGTGGATTACAAAAAGGAGGTGGCATAGTTAATTTAAAGCATAATAATATAATATAATATATATATATATATATATATATAAATAAGCATAGTTTATTTTCTCCGAGTTTCCTTCGTCTCTTATTTATTTTATGCAAGCGGATCCTACGCTTTCTCTTTAATACTGACGCCAGCATCAATAATTCTTCCTCTTCATAATCTGAAAGCGATGAATCGGACGACATCATAGGTGACAACGTTCACACTCGCAGTCCACGAACGCTGCGATACTATTTTTTAGCGAAAAAACTACAATGTACTAACGTTCCGCAGGTGTTTGTTTCGTTACCGCAGTGGTTTCGCAGAAAATCGCTTTCGCTAACGGACGCATCGGTGTACAAACGGCGTCGATAATTAGAATCTGCGAGCAACATAATTCATTTATAAGTTAACGTAACGTTTATATTACATTTTTGTTGCAAATTACCCTCGGTAATCTTCGTGTTTCGGCTGTCAACGACAAGAATATGTAAAGTGAAGTAAAGAGCAATGTACAATTAAAGAATAATAGTAATACTAAGTATATGGCGAGTATCATAAAAACTCGAAGAAAACTAACACAAACATTCCCAGTTTTTTTATGTTAATAGCCGACAAAACGAGCAGAGAGTCACCTAATGGTAATTGGTCACACTCGTCCACGGACATCAGCAAGCAAGTCGGTAGTATAATTTATTTTGTGACTAGAAAATAGTGGAAACACAGCAATAAAACCCAAGAGTTTCCGCACGACATCTCACAAACCTTGGCACCAGTGCACAGAGGAAACGCACGAATGAATACAGATTGTCACACTTCGGTATCTGCGAATGGAGAGGCGTTGTAAAACTGAAAGGTCGTGTAAACTTTTGCGCTTATGATACACAGAGGCAGTGAAAACATGATGAAATAATTAAAAATTACGATGTAGCTCAGATTACTGATAGCGCTCATAGCCTGATGAATCGTATCTGATTGACCGAGTTAAGCAAGTCCGAACAAGGTCGATGTATAAATCAGTAATCGGTATAGACAGTTTAAGCATTTCTGTGCTGGGCATGTTAATAGCATAAGCACGTTAATTTGCATAAATATTGAAGACGTGACAAGGACTTTTGGTACTTGAATTGATTACTAACCCCTGCTGTACCAATTGGCACTAGAGTAGCGTGACGTAGCATATTCTAGGCCTCCTCAACTACGTGGAACAACTTGTACTTGACATCAGTGGCAGTCTAGTGTTTTAAAATTTTGACCAGCGTTGTCTAGGTCTGGTATTTTTATTTCTGATGTTGCTCAATTATATTCGTTTTGTAATAATTTTTCACCAGATTACATAAACAAAGCACCGTAATGACAAATATATTTTTATAACATCCTCAAAGAAGCCCGTGAACTCACTTTTTTGCTAGTATGGCGAATTTGAAAAACAAAAGAAAAGGTGTACAGAAAAAAAGGTTATACAGTTTCTTTTTTAGTCGGCAATGCATCATTGATGCCCTTACAGATATTCATGGGCAGTAGCGACCATAGTTCCTTTGAACGTAAAATATGGACTGTAATGATGTTATTGATGATGATGACCTAATTATGTTTACTTTTAGATTTAACATAAATCGTTACGAATTTACTGTCGTACAAAAATCCCTTTTCGGTTATGATAAAGTTAATTCATTGCAATAACGAGATTGAAATCACGATGCCTAATAAATATTTTTTATTGTTGATCGCATTGGTGAATCACTGTTACGTAATATAGTAAGCTCCTACTCTATTATCAGCCGCAATATAAGCGGGTTTTTATCTACTCTGGATGGTTCTACCCTCGTCATTGCTCTGTTATGTAGGATTAGTGATTCAGTGATAAACAGACTGGGGCAAAATTCTCGGAACTTGGGACAAACTAATAGTGCAAAAGGGAAAAATATATTTTGTCGTGTGAAGACAAACAGATCAACATCTGATTATCAGTTCATTAACAAATGGACAAATAATAAATAGTAATTGTTTTCTTTTATAAGCTGACAGTGGTAACATGGGATTCGTTGCTGCGTTTATTGCTACCCACCTACAAACGTTTGCAGTAAGAAATTTTAAAATGAAATTATTCACTAATTGTCTAGTGAATGCAGGTGCTTTAAAAGCTATTCATTTTTAAATATCTTTGAAAGTGTCATTCACAGATAAAATATAAATACCCACATAAATAGAATTTTAGACTGTCTTAAATATTCAGTTACAGAAACTGTCACATACACAAAGCAAAGCACTAGGAGTACCTTATACTGGTACAATTAGACTGTACAAACTCCTGGGTGGTAAAAGTAGGAGACTATTACGATTTCCTATGCTCTCCGAGGTTGTCTGTGGCAGTTAGGAAGGGTAATATATAACATACACTCCGCATAATGATGACACGTTCCGCCTTTAGTCTGCCCGATAATGTACGTTTGTATGTAATGGTCGGAGAAGAATACAATATTACTTTGGACAGGTGCGTATTGTATCAACATTTGTTTCGAAGTGATCAAAGATTTACCTGTCGTTATTTAACTTATATGTAGCGACGACAAGCAGCGCCCAAGAGAGATAAGCCCAACTTGGATAGGTAGGTTAGTTATAGTCTAAAATATTACCACCTTATGTTCTTCGGATGGAACGTCAAACGATTGTTCACGGTTGTTACCATCAGATAATAGGTGATATTTGTGTTATCTTTTCTTATAAAACATACACACAAATGAACTCTGATTGTAATAAAAACCCATAGGTGACATTTCGTTAGATAATACTTTGTACTCGTAAGCAATAAAATTTAACCAAACTATGTTACGATAGCATTTAATCGTATAAATTACACCAAAAGTACACGCAAAAGTGAGGAGAGCGAATTCTCAGGAACATTATTTATGTAAGACATGTGACGTAACAGAATTAAAGAGACGATGTTAAGAAACATAAAACGTGACGTTTCTGTGACGTAATATATGTGTATGCTTATAAGCGACATCAAAGTAGGAGAAGATACTTAGTCTGCCAAGTTTACATATTTAGTCATGTCAGTAGTTTATTTGAAGAGTTTCAAAGATTACTTTAGATACTAGTAAACCGGTCATCTAATGGCAATTGCTCACCGTTAACAGTGATCATACATGACACCAGAATGGCCATTGACGCGTTGTTGACGAAGAGATAGCAGTCAACTTGAATCCTCCAAAAATGTAACTATTAAACCACTTGTACAAGACCTTTACTCCCAATTCAAATAGGTTGTTACTCCTAAAAATTAATTTGTAAATTCTTAGCTTTTTAAATGAGTCAAAGTAGAATAAAAAAAAAACTTGACCGATCAGACATCAATAAATAACAGTTAATTTCTCCCAGCGCCATAACCGTCTCCGAATTACCTACTCTCAACACCCTCGTAAGCTGAAAATGAGCTTCCCTCAAAGATTGCTATGAATCCTAATCCACCGTGCATCTTATCAAAATATTCTTAAGGATATTGGTATACCAAGAGACAACAAAGACTTAATATATACAAATCAACGTAACGTGAGGGTGACTGTGTTTTTCTAGTTCGACAAGGCATTAAGAAGAAACATCAGTGAAGTTATCTCTTGTAGTCATCATCCTATAAGCATCACTATCACTATAGTCATCGTCATTCTTTATCTACTTGGTCTTCATCTCATTATTTGGAGTGGGTACAGTGTATCTGTCATCTCCCACATGGTTAAATTAAATTAAGTCGTAAGCTCCTTGTCCAGAGATTCCTTTCTGTCAAATCTTTTAAGTTTTGATTTAGAAATCTTAGTCTTCCGAATTGAAAATTCTTTGTTTTCCCGAAAACTATCTGCCAAATCATTTTAGTTCGTGGATCACTAGATGATATTACAACTAGATTTACGGTGGATACAAATCCTTTTCCTACCACATCTTATCCTTACAATCTTGTTTATAATTGTATGATATATTTGTTGATTCATTGCTCCAAGAGCTAATAACATCAAGCAAGCCAAGAGCAAAGGTTCTGAAAAACAGGATATTTTATGTACCCAAATTATATATTATATTTGATTATATTTGATGATTTACATACGCTGGATCAGGTAGTGAATTATATTTTGTTTCTTTTTTTTTATTAAAATAATATCCTCTTACTCTCACTATGTCTCCACCGAAATCCACATCTTAGCAAACTCATCGCAGCTATAAACAGGACCTTTAGTCATCGCGAGTAAAACACTCACGGCAAATGAGTCCCCTTTCATGTCGTCGTCGGATCCTACGGCTTACTTACGTACTTGCTTTTACCTTTAGCTTCATCTTGCAACATTTTTAGAAGCTTCAAGATTTTTTGTGTGACTACAGATTTACGATGCCCCAGACTCCTTTGTGTATTAAACGACAGGAGTATGAAATTTCATTATTGCTTTATTTAAAGATTGTAAGGTAATATTTATCTCTATTCCAATAACATAGTAAAACCAAGCTTGAATTAAAATTCGTGTCAATTTAAAGCGCGCAGTTAGTAACCCCTAATGTAAGATAAACTAAGCTCCAAGTTCCAAAGTTAAATTATTTCTCTATAATTAAAGTAAAAATAAATACGTATAAAATAACACTGTCGAATTTTGGCCGTTTTATGTTTTCCGTGATAAATTAACTTTTAAGTAGCAGAAGCGAAAATAAAGTTTATGAGTTTAACATGATTAGCATTTTGAATTACTCTCACATCTGTAGATTTAATTTAATTACAAACCTCCACATTAATGTTTGTAAATGCGAACCTGAAACTCAACACGCAGCTTGAACCCAAACACAGCAATATTGCGAACGACAATTTATTAACATTGTTATACCAGTCAACAATCAAGTTGGGAACTTTGATTTGAGTTGCTTACAATGTGTGGAGCATAGGCGTTTCGTACTGTAGTCGGAGTTCTGAGCGCAATGACTGTATAGTTGTTCGGTACGTTTGTAACTTAGTTTATTTGTAGGAAATGTTCCGTTGACTTTAAGTATTTAATGTTTATTCTTCAAGAGTTTTGATTGTGAAATGCTCATATCTCGCTTGTTTTGTTATACTAAAACTAGAGTTTACAAAAGAGTTGTGTCTATCCTAGTGTAAGCTAACAAGAAATAATTGTTTCAACAACGAGAGAAAATTGATTCATCGCTAATATACTTCGCTTATTAATATCAATCTTTGGCTTTAAAATTTCAAACTATTCATTTAATCTTTTATTAACGAAAATCGGCAATTACAAAAACCTCATCAAAGGAACTGCTAATTAAATTTATTTATCGAATCAACTGTAAATATACTCCCCAAGGTAAAATCCCCTAAATACAAGATCCTTTGAGTCAACGGTTAAACAACTCAGAATAATTTTGTTCTAGAACCGAATCTGTTTAAAATCCATATAGATACAAACTGAAAGAGAACATGCAATAAATGCTTTGAAAAATATGCGAAATAGCAATAGCGGTTACAGATATTGATACCCGATATCGCCGACATTTCGCATGCGAGGGGAAAGTAAACAATATTATCTACATTAGGGCTCCACAAATACTTGAAACTTGTTTGAAATGCCGTAGTGATGTAGACTTTTCCTTCTTTTCTGTTTATTTTATATTAAATGATATGCAAGAAGTAAAGTATCGAATAAAATTTTTTTTTATTTATTACAAGATAATACAATTAATAAACCCAACTAACGGTAAGGCAATATAGACCTAGATTATAAGGCGCACTTAAGAGACTATTCACTCTTGAGTTGAAAATACCCACATATTAATTAACCGATAACAACCACACGATCAAGTTTTCAGTCTATTGCGATGTATGAAATGAATGACGAAGCGAAGCGGTACTGACGGCGAGTACTAGAAATATGTATATTATGAGAGGATTCATTAATGTTAAGTTTCATTCTTCATTAGTTCCTAGCTATTGAGTGAAGAATGTGGTTGTATGCAAGGTAATCAGAGTACGAAACGAAGAATCTTCAGTCTAAGCTAAACATCTTTTATCAAGATACGTCGCGGATCCCTCATTCCATTGGCCGGCAGCGCATCGCTGATACCTTTGGTGTTGCGAACATGCAAAAGAGATGGTGACCATTTATTAACGGGTGGCCATTTTACCCGTTTGTTGGCTATTCATAAAAAAAAGTATCGGTTAGAAAATCTGAGCGACGGAAAAAGCGATATATTATCACGTCAATTAAATATAAATTGTGTGCGTTTTGGTGAACGCAGGTGAAGGATACTTAAGTACTTAAGACGAAAAACTAGGATTAATTTAATCGGCAGCAAAATATAATTATTTTGTATTTCGTAGTAGGTATATCTCGGAACCAATAAATAGTTTCAGAGGAAAATAGTTGTGACGGGTTGAAATGAAAAGGGTTTCGTTTTTGGCATTTGCCTGCAAAACCCTAAAGATTAAAGGCAAAAGAAATGAGGAATGGCTCATTTCCTTAAGCTTAACCGCAAACATTTCTCTGCAATCAAATCTTCACGATTCGCAAAAGAAATTTTCGTACATTTTTACGGCGGGCGTTCGAGCGAAAACCCTCGAAATCCCTTAAGATTGAAGATGGTTCTTAAAACAGCGAATGTTGGTATCATAGCATGTCATTTTGAATGTTGATTTTATTATAAAGCATTCAGTAATGATCAACATTTCCCTATAAGGTTTCTGCCAATCAAATCTCGCCTTTGCGACCGTGAAACAGAATTGGTTTCTGAAATTTGTTCCCGAGCTAGGGACTTGGCCGATTATGTAAATAATACCGTAATGACGTCATCAAGTGTTATGTCGGTTGGTGGGGAAAATGCTATAAGTGTTCGGTTTTTTATGATAGGTAGCAGAGTTATGAAAACTGTTGTGTTCTTTTGGTAAAAACTTCGTTCAGTGGTTTGAATTCATGTTTTATTGGTAAAACTTTATATTAATACGTTGTCAAGCTTTTAAGCTGTAAAATTATAAGTAAGTTGTATGAGTGAGTGTTTGTCTAAGCAGTAGATACGTTCTCCTTACAACTCTAAGTACATAACGTTATCAAGGGCTCTTAGTCTAGGGCGAAAAGGTTACTCAAATACATAATTTATTACATTTACCCCAATGTCATTTCATTATTTGCTTTTCTTTGTATCTTTTCTTTTTCTTTTATTTGATTGTCCGTAAAATATTTCCCGAGCGTAGAGTTGATAATTCGAACAAATTAACATTTCATTAAGATTTGAAGATAACTACAAACGAACGAAACATGTAATAGTTGTTAGTAGAGAGGTATTGGTCTCCGGCATGGATGAAATGGTTGGTGACGTGGGCTGCCATTGCTTGGATCACGTGTCGCGTTCCACTGAGCAAATGTATTCAAGACTGTCCCGACATATCATTTGATAATCTACTCGATTGGAAGTCGACTTGTTCCTTTAACCGAGTTGTTCTATTACAACGCTCCCGGTGCGAGTTTAGTATTGATCCATCTGCGGAACGAAGAGGCTTGGTTTTGGTTCCCGGCTGGGGTAGATATTTGTTTGTTCATTAATCTTGATTGGTAATCCTTACAACGTATAACTATTTAACCGCATGACTCGGATCTCCTCTCACTTTTGAGTGGTAAGGGTCGTATATCACTTTTTAGGCCAAGTATAAAGTTTGAGAAAACTTTGAAGACTTTTTGGTATTTCATTTACACCACGATGTCGTCATACGCGAGACAGGTTTCATACAGATGGACAATTTCGTTTTACAGTTCAATAGGTTAATAATGTATGAAAATCTATTTATTTAGCGCATCGCTCACCCTCCCGTCATCGTTCCATTAATCACGGCTGACGTAGCGGTCGAGTCAGCGAACATAAAATTGATAATTTTGCTCTTTGAAGTGATGGATCGGCTATTTAATTATTTATTGTTATTGTGTTACGGAACATGGACAGGAATTTTTTATTTAATTGAATATTTTTTTCTGAATTTTTATTGTGTCAGTACTTAGTTTATTATGAGCAAGTTTAAAGGCTAATTTAGAATTTATTCTAATTTAAAATTTCCTACAGAATATTATCATATTTAACGTAATATTTAAGTTTAATCTATACTATTATATAGATCTGTAGTGTCCGTCTGTCTAAATATTAAATTTTTTGTCAAACTTCAAAATAAATATTTGTTTTATGACTCATTGACGTCAATTTGACCATTTTGAATTTTTGGTGTCTATATATCTGTTTGTATGTCCCATTATAACTCAAGAACGGCTTGACCGATTTTAATGGAAATTGGTATGTAGTGAGAACACGTGATTGCGCATGTGATAGGCTATATAAATTTATTAATATTTTAAATATCCATGTATATACAATTAATTATTTAACCGGAACTAAGTCGGAAGGGGCCGCTAGTCTCAGATAAAATATTGAATAGCCCTTGTACAATTATATTAATTAAAGCAGTGCAAATTTCATAAGTCCACTTATGACCTACTCTTAGTACGATCTAAGATACATACTCAAACGAATAAGTATATGTTATGCAAGTATAGGTAACCTCAACCATGACTCAACATCGTAATTGATACCCCTAAGGACCTATGTTAGATCGTGTCGTGCTTCAGTTTATTGGGAAACGCTGTCCTGGTGGAAACATAAAGTTCAAATATATTACCGAATGATTTCATATTTGACCGTGGCGTTTGAATTTTATATTTACAGCACAAAACCCTAACAAAAGCGAATTTGATTCGAAGTTGACCTTATTTTACATTAATCTAGGTAGAATAAATGTTTTGGAGTTATTGACTTCAATAAAGGATATATTGTGAAAACATTTTGGCATCATTGCAATTTTCTACAAAGTCCGCTGTATCATAACGTTGTACATAAATAGCCAATTAAAAATCAATTTGCCTTGGAGGTAATTAATCTTCGTTAATTTGGACCTTGTTTCAGCGGCAGATTTATACATTTCATTTAGTTCCTTTACAACTTGCGAAATAATAACGAAGAAAAGTAAAGATCGAGGAGTCGCAAGATTTGCTTTGCATAAGCCAAGGGGACCGTTCTTGTTAGGTAGATTTTATCTAAAAGTTTGAGTAATGTATAATTGTATCAAAATATTAATTAAACAATTATTCCTCTTCCCAAAAAAAAAATATAATGAATAGCATATTTTCTTGTGTAGTAAAAGAAGAACTTGTCATACATATTCATGTTTTTCCTTTAAAACTAATTAGATGTTAAGTGTAACTACCACCGATGCCAATCCATAATATAATGTACACAACATGAGTACAAACAGCGCTGTCATATAGTGGATAGAATCGTGTACATCTGCCGCGAGTGATCGGTCTAGTAAGGATCAAATACAGCCCTAAGGAGAGGCTATAATGGAAAGCGTGAGTGTGAGTGATGGTACACGGCAGTCTGTCTCTATTACGGCGATGAACACTCTTTCGACAATTAGGTCCCCAAAGACACAGGGCCGGAATATATGTATGATTATGTGTGGAATAATGGCACAGAGAAAGAGTCTCTCTCTTACATATAAAATATAAGACTATAAATAATAAAGAATATAAATATAAGAAATATAAGAATTACATATAAATAGAGACATATAAAAACTTAAATAGTGATCCAAAATTTGTTGAGATCAATTTCCAGGGTGTCAAATATGAATAAATAAAAAAAAATACGTTTACATACCCACACGCCTGCATAAAGAAACTCATTGAAATATTTTGATAGAATATATTATAAAAAAGTATTCTGAGTAATTGTTTGACCTAATTTTTCTATCCACGTGCCACCACCGAACGACTAAACGTAGTATCTATCCTCTCAACAGACACGTTTTTGCGGTATGGATGACTGTTTGTTTCGCCACTTGTTATACTAAGTGATTGCGCTTTAAAATCCGAGGCTAAATCTAAAGGGTTTGTATCAAGCATTGATTACATTATTAAGTAAAAAAATAAAAAATCGGGGAATCAATATTTTTATTTCCTAAATACTGGTGAATAGCAAAAGCTTATTGATTATGAAGTAGTACATATTGCGAGTTTTAGGCTTGAATCGGACACATACTTGTTAATTTTCCAAATTCCAGAGCACGAGAATAAAAAAAAAAATTCGATTAATAAATATAAGGTTAAGATTCATGTGAATACTTAAGACTTACTTAACTTAAGAATCCTGTAACTAAGAGTTGATCACAATAATTTAATGAGGATGTGAACTCGACAAACATACACTTGGTTAGCATGACTAACTATGTCATAAAGCAAGAATGAAGTAATTCTGAGAGGAAGCTTGATACCAGTAATGACACGATTATTTTCTTAAAATTGAGACAAATAAATTCTAACTATTCCTAACAAATTTTGAATGGTTTTCTTCAAAATTCCCAATTTCGGGCACATACCGATGAATGAGGCTAAGGAAATAATTCATCTTGAAATAACACGATACGAGAGTTAAGTGGGTGAATGAGTTTTATTTTACATAAAAATCTACATAGCCATTATATTTCCCCGGATTGAAACCATATAGACAATTTATTATTTTTGATTGTAGATACTTAAATATGAAAATATAATCTTAAGTACCGAATTAACGACGAAACAATCATATAGCTGTTTGCTATGTCGTTACCGAAAAGCCCATCTTGAAGCTGTTAATTACTTTAATAAAATTAACTCATAACTCACGTAATATCAGATTTAACACGGTGCTAAAACAAAGAAAGACACAAACGTCTCAAATCGTAGAAAAGCCTAATAAAATGTATTATATACATTTCCCCTTTATTGCATACTTCAATCTCAAATGCCTTTATCGCGACGCTATGGTGTCATAAAAAAGCGAAAACTCAGCATTCAAAACAAATAATTTGCGACTAAAGATAAACTTACTTCCATTCGCTTTATTTCTTTTCATTGTATCACAGCCCTTTGTGGTTGCTTTTGTTACCTTTGTGTTGGGGTTTGACGGCGAACATTTATGATGTGTAAGTTTTGTTGTGATGCCTTTGCAAGAACATTAGGCTTGAGTGTAGTACTGTCAAAGTGTAAACAAGAGGCGAATTATTGTCTCGCTTGAAGTAATAAATATAGGTCTATACGAGATTGATATGAGGCTTCCGATGAGAACTATATCAGTCCAGAAAACAGCTACAACAAACGACGATCGTACAGATTATAGTTTTTAAATTTTACCACATCAAATTAAACATTTTCACGCAATTAGGGAAACAGAAGTAACAGAGTTAAAGTGCAAATACCAGAAGGGAACAAAGAATATAAGTAAACAAAGAAGATAAGTAATCTTACGATTTAGAGATCGAGAAAATTGTAAGAAGAAGAAGCTTATTCAATCTCATTGTGATATTAAAACTTTCCATATATCCAAAGATGGCAGCATGTGTTCTTTTTTAATGCCAAATCAATTGAAACAAAATACATGGGATATTGGTGATAAAGAAGAATTGAAATTAGATTAAAATTTTATAAGTATTACCATAAGTACCATATTTAGTAAGTATACACCATTATACAAACAAAATATCAATTAAGTTGCCAAAAGGTCCATTTCTTGAAATCCAAGCAGTATCATGCCAAAGTAATTTTTTTTTATGTTAGCCACCTGATGGTAAGTGATCACTGTCGCCCATGGACATCAACAAGACCAAAGGTATCACTGATGCGTTGTGGCCAGGAAATGGGAAGAGGGTAAGAAAGAATGTACTGGCTCTCAAGCCCCCAGCCGGAACACGACGAGTCGTTTGGCGGCTGACTCAAGCAGGAAGGTGGTAATTAGCCAGGCAGGCTTCACGGAAAGATAATAATACAACTAATAATATTAATGACAATAATAATACTGATAATTTAATCCTTACGCGAAACCCTACCACCCAGGAAGCTGACTTCTGTCTCCTCTTACGACACCTGTTCGCGCCAATAATGGCATTACTCCACGAATGCATTTGCCCGTTCCCGCCAAAGTTATTATAACTTGCAATCGCACCTCGCGATTTATTCTATATTTTCTATTAAAGCGCGGCAAATGATTCCTTCGCTTTTTAAACTCCTATCCTCCCTCTCTTTCTGGCAAGCACACTTTTATATAGCGGATTCACTCGCACACTCCCGAGTTTGAAATGAGAAAGAAATGAAAAAGGATTCTTTACCCGCCGATCTCGAATGCAATAAGCATTTACTAACAAATAATTATATATCTTCCCAAATATATTAAAAAACCGCACCGCCCAAAGCATTCGAGTTAACACCGCATTACCCGCTCCCGCTAACTATATAACTCTCGCAATTAAAAGTAATATACATACTGTGGAGTGAAATAGTGAATCTCAACGGCATACCATCTATGAAGAAGTTAATAAGAAAGCGAGATTGGAGACAAGGAGCAGCCACCTAGCTGCGACGCAGTTAATACAAGAACCGCATCAACCCTGCAGACCAGGTTAACGTGCTTGCCAAACCTCCGAACATCCCATTACTTCTTCTTCTTCTCTAATACGCAATCTACAGTCCACAAATCGATTTTTCCTAGAACCTGTTTACAACCTAAATAAAACGCCCGCTTGAACCGGCTACAGTCTTCAAAGACTGCTCCGCATTCTCACCAATACCCTTTTCTACCAGCATGAGATTGGGTAAGGAATGAAATATACAATAAACAATGTGAAAAAACCTGTCTGTAAATAATTTATTATGTTCTTTAACTTTTCTGACGACTGAGATTGTATCCCTTAGACTACGTACTCGACAACATCATTATCGAGACTGACGTTTAAAAGAATTATATAGAATAATTTTTCACAAGTTATTTTCGTCCAATTTAATAGTCTAGAAAAATGACATTGGCAATTATTTATCAAAATGTGAAAAAAAATGCCAATCATTCAATATTTATTACCATTCCGCAAATGACCTCGATTTTTGATTAATATACTCGGAATGATAATTTCTGAGAAAAACCGTCAAGTGTGCGATAGTCTAAATCTAAAGTAATGTGCGAATATCCAATTTATTACAATTATTTCATATTTAATCCGTATTTTATATCATTTCGGGTATAAGACGCTCCATCCACCCTGAAGCCAACCCAATCTCCCTTTCTGGTTGTTTACTCTACTTAATAACGGTCGAATGTGTGTGTTAACGGTCCCCTCTATTGAATATCGCTGGGCTCTGTACCATTCAGTTTAATCCCGAAGGTACTTGCATGATTAGCTACTGCCCCCCTTTTAAAATGGCGACCGAAGTTGTAGTTGGAGAGCCGGTAATAATACGGGTCCCCCGTTTCGTTATCGGGCGGTAACGCGTCGGTTCTCTCTTTGGTGTTACTGATCAACATGTGCGACGCTAACAACTTACTATCAGGGGGTCATTTGCTCGCCTGTCAAATAGTCACATAAAAAGCATATCGTCATTCACAGTTTTCGACATATTTTAGACCTGGTTCGTGCTTTTAGAGTTATACCATACTTTGCAAGTATGGTTTGGAACACCACATATCTCTGAGAACATGAAATATATATTTCACTGTGAAAACGAATTCTAACAAATGACGAACAACGACATAATAATTAAATTAATTGTAAGACATTTACAAGCAAAATGCTGATTTAATTTTAAAATCAAGAGAATGGACAGCATAACTAAGGAAGCTATGCAAATGAGAAACGTCATAAAGACAGAAAGTGCAGAGCGAACCGTCTTAAAATAGTAAGAATGCAGATGATTAAAACCTTATTCAACTTTTAATAATTGCACAAGGAACAGATTCTTACTATAGTTGAAGTTAGAATAGAAAACACGATTTACATCAAGCAAACAGCGCTCACAAGCAAACAACATAATTTTTCTGTATGATCCTTGACATTTGGTCATGTTACAAACCAATTTTCTAAAATTGTAAGTAGAAGATTGTCTCTGATGCAGAGCTTTAAAATAATACAAGAGTTGGATATTTCATGCTACATAATAATGTCAAAAAGTATTCCTCTCCATTTGAATTTCGTGTTTATTCAAACGGTTGTAGTCACATTTGTATGCATCGGCTGCTGTCGACTGTCATCATATATTTCTACGGGAATCATATGCGACCAACTACGTAAGATTACTTTACAGGCTGCGAACGCATATCTCCTTTTCCCCCATTACATTTTGGCTGCGTAAGAAATTATTCTCATGAGTTATTTGTAATCACTATATTGTTACGAAGGTTCGGTGAAAACAATAGCAGCTATAAAAACTAGGTACCTATAAGTACAACCTCGAGTACTTATTGTTTACCGAGCGAAGCGTTGCGTATTGATGCAAATGTCGTAAAAAGTTTTCGAAGGCCGGGAAATAGATATAAATAACTAATTAAAATAAATAGATATAAATAAATAAGGCAGGGTCACCTGTTGGTTACCTAGCAAAGCCCCAGAAGCCGACGATATTTCTAACGTCGTGCCCAAAAACTTCCCTGAGCAGGTGATCTCCCTCTTAGTTCTCATTTTCAACATCTGCTTTCATAACTGCTTCTTCCCATCTGCTTGAAAAGAAGCAACCGTTATAGGAATTTCTAAACCTGGGATACCTCTTCATATTCCCTTCAGTCACCGCCCCACCAGTCTCTTCAAGGCTATGGGGAACGTACTCGAAAAAATTATTCAGTCTCGTTTGAAAAGGCTTCTCTTTCCAACGGACAAACAACCAATTATCATTCCACATCAGTCTACCACATTGTAGAGTACCTCCTACGCGGTTTTTATCCAAGATGTAAAAAGACAGTCGTTGTCTTTTTCGACATCGCCAAGGCTTTCGACCAAGTCTGGCATAGAGGACTAATCTACAAACTCTACCTACTAAGCCTTCCAGATTGCGTAGTCCGCATAGTGGCTTCATCTCCAGGATCGTTCCTTTCGCTTCAAATACGAAGGTGTCCTCTCCTCCCCACTTTCGCTAACGGCTGAGGTCCTTCAGGGCTCAGTGCTTGTTCCGTTACTATTCATATCGTACGTAAACGATATACTCATTCCCAAAAATGGTGTCCAACTCTCACTTTTCGCTGACGACACTGCCCTCTACTACCGGGGTCAAAGGTTGAAATCAGTCCTCACCAGACTCCAACACTCAGTCAATGAGCTAGGAGAATGGTTCTTGAAATGGCGCATCGAGGTGAATCCGAAATGTGACAAGTTCCGCCCGCTTTGATATGGACCGCGTCAACAGCATGTTGGGAGGCACAGTAAAATGTCCCTTAAAAACAAGCGAACGCTTTACAAGATTTGCATACGACCGGTGATGACATACGTCGGTCCTGTCTACGCACACGCGAAATCCAGTGTCCTTCACCCAATCCAAGCAATCCAAAACCTCTTCTGTCGGATAGCAACTAATGCCCACTGGTGCGTTAGGAAAGCTGACCTACAGAGAGATTTGGAACTCCCTACCATTCAACAAGTCTTCAAAGGCTTCTCTAAAGCCTTTTTCAAGTCCTCAGAGGAACATTCTAATTAATTAATTAGGGGAGCAGCGGATTATACCGTCCCTTCTCTAACCCGTCATCAAGTCAGGGGGCCGAGGAATGCCCTTATTTATTTATTATATATCCCTCCAATCAGCTCTCGTCTGACTTGGAGTGCTGTTTGGCAGGCCATAGTTAGAAGCTTTAATCTCAACCGTTGGTGGCATCCTTAAGATGACACACATTCTCTCCATCCGACAACAGCTTCTGAGCGGTCGCTCCCTCGGGAGCGCCGATAGCACCCTTCTTTCCTAAAGAAGGGCCGCATCCGATGAAGGCTTAGAGGCCGCACGGGCTAAGCCATTTCAGGTCGGTATTTAGTGGGTAGGCACTCAAGGCCTAACATCAGCTAGGTCACGTGTGAGTCCTACATGGTTAGCGTAGCCGGTTTCTCTGGTATGCATGAGCATTCACCATCCTCTTCCCGTAAGAGGGCAAAAAAAAGCCCGCTGGTCATTTGGATCTCGAATAAGAAAACGAAGAGTTCTCTCCCTACAAAGTGGAATACTTGCGATCAACGTGTTCTACTGCGACTGTTGAAATGCAAATAAAGTTGAAAACAAAGTTTCTGCAAAAGTCTTTGGTATTTTTGGAACCTGTGTTATCCTGATACTTAACAATATATACGCATTTTAAATCAATTACAGAAGCAAACAAAAAGGTCGAAAATTTACGACTTTATCATTCACGTAATGATTAACCCTATGTTTAGTTGCGACAGCTTCTATTCACGAAATTACAATAGAACAGTAGGTCAATTTAATACATCTTTTTAATCAATATATAAGTAAGCTCAGGTAGCTGGGTAATCACCAAAAGCATTCCTTATTAAAATAGATTCATTTTAAAAACAATAAAATAAATACACAAATTAAAATGTACACGGATCGAAAACTATCTAATTTTTTAACTCGGTTAACCAAGGACATAACGCTTCGCCGCCAATTTTCTTCTGTCATCATACGTAACTAATCCTTCTATTTCAGTGTATATATTGATTTGATTCATTTGTACTAGAACTGGAATCTTCAAAGACTTTCCCCGGGACGCCTGATTACGTCTTGCTCTGTCTGTGATTAATAAAAGACCCCGTCTCAGTAAAGGACAGATGTGTTAATTAGATTTCCACATCCATACGCCTGGAGCGCTTCTAGCTTAATGGAGCCACTGAATCGTAAACATTACCACAGATTACTTAAACGCGTTTTGTTAATAATATAAATGTGACTCGAAGGACCAAATTTATTAAAAATGCTTTGTTCTTATAATTTACTGAATAAAATATTACTTGGAACATAATATTAAATTTAATTGTTAGGAAATAATTTGACAGTATCCTTAAAAAACTGTACACAGCTGAGCCATTGCCTATGGCCCATTTCTGTAAGTTGTACCAGGGGAGGTCAGCTTGGACTTAAGGATTAATGAAGGCCTTTATACAAAAAATACCTGTAACTAGCTGAAACTTTGCTTAACTTATAATCAGTTTAACCCATTGACTGCCAGCTACGAGATATCTCGTATTAAGCGTGTGTATCAAAACTGCCAGCTACGAGATATCTCGGAGTGTTTTTTTTAATAAAAATTACTGTAAATGCTATTACAATATTATATCAGTACCTTAATATACATAATTATATTTTGTCAACTTTCATGTATTCTTCAAAATAAAACCTTGGCACCCAGGGCAAGACGCTCTAAATATGTCTGGGAGTCAATGGGTGAAAAACTATACCCGTGTAACACGATCTTGTATTACGGTAAGATTATTAAATCAACTTCAATCTCGAAACGTACAATCCCCCTTATGTATGTCCGTATGTCTCCTTCTTTGTGATTAACGGAACAGAACCACTCAGTGATCAACCGACGTGTTAATTAGATTCGCACGTCGACACAATAATCAATGTTCGCAATACAATTTACTAGTAGAAAAAGAAAGTAATAGATAATGGTAATTGAAGGGATGAAAACAGCTCTGTATACACTGGAATGCCGTTAGATTGTTTATTTATCCTACCATTCAGCTTTTACAATAAATCGAGATATTTTTCTGTTCTAATGTCGAAGAGCTAGTTGAGATGTGGATTGAATCCCACTTGGTCGGCATCGCGTCGGTACCTCGCGACGGCCTCGCGACTATGTACCGTCAGGTGACTCGTCAATTTGTTTGCGCGCACACATAAAATTTTAAGATACTTCTAACTTAAAAATACCACATGCGTTATAATGCTTACTACTAAGATCCGGCCGGTGAATATTTCAAGTAATATTTTTGTCGTGTAAAAAGAGTGAATTTTGGACTATAAACTGAATCGCGAATGAATAAAATAAGTTCCCTGTAAGAGCCGTTGAACTTCGCAGATGTACGACGGATCTGCAGAGTTCAGAATTTGTATACAAATCAACACTTAGACTCTAAATGCAAATTTCGCAATTTTCCTGATTTTCTGATTGCAATTAAAATTTTACTTCATTCATCACTAATTCAACAACTAATTTAAAATTCACTTCAAATTTTAACTTGTACATATATTTACAAAAAGTTCGCTTTCCACCAACCCTACCTTGAATAGACTCGCGAAAAGAAGCTGTTTCAGAAAACAGTTAGCTACCAGTCACTTGCCATAAAATATTTGTTTTCTTTTTTGTGATAATCAGCTAATTTACAACGTAATTCACTAATAATAATGCTTTTCAGGTAAGTTTTAAATTTAAAAGTACCATTGTGTTATTTGTCATGAAATTTGGTACTTGTTGTTTGTTAATTTTTCATAGAGTTATTGTGCAATGAATGGATTTTCCTCCAGCAATTCTTGTCCTTGATGTGATTATTTTCTGTTCGATGGAAGTATCAATTGGAAATATACTCGTAATTGGCAGAGATATTCTCTTATATTTTATACCCGACATAAAACTTTCAAAATAACTTTATTTTTACTTACAATGAGGCTGAATCCAACCACTCGTATTGTAAAGACGATCTGAAAAACAAAAATATTGTGTCGTAAATATAACATTCCAAAACTTTATGAATATATGAACACTTGTATTCTGTGTTGGTATCAAATTTTATATCAGTTTCTCTTGTGAATTATGCCGTCTATATGCAAAAGAGATCGTTGTAAAGCATAAAAACATCCGATACTTGGATTGGCTAGTAACCCATCCACTTATTCTCACTGATCCATCGTGGTCTCCACCCGTGCTAACGTGATAAGAAATGTAACGTTTTTATAATACATTTTGGTGTGTCAAATACTGTAGGATTATATTTTTGTGTGTTAACTTTAAGAAATTAGATGACTTAGTATGTTAATCAAATCTCGAAGAAATGTTAATGAAAACCACAAATAAATGTGACGGATGGTTGATTAAATCGTAATTATACGCTTTTATCGTCTAGAAGTGTTCTGATTAGGAACGCTCGATCCTAATAAGGCTTGGGATTAAGCCAACAAGATTTATTTTATTCGATAATGTTGGAGATTTTCTTCGTTGGCGTTCTGAGGGATTGATGTTGTTAAATTGTATCTCTCTCCCTCTGTTACTATGAATAAGTAGATAATTACCTAAATGTAATAATTGTGGTATTGATACTTCTTACTTCGAAATCGTAAATAATTTTATGGATTCTCCCCTTTAACTAAAGACTCATAAATAGGTGGCGAATTCATTTGTCACGGAAAAAACAACAAACAACCTACATGTGGAACAAATACTTAATAATATGTACTTATTACATAGCACAATCAACAAATAGCTGCACAAAATAATGATCGGAGGGTCGAAATATTGCGCTAACGCACCCAGGCAGGTAATTACTTACTTACATTTGGTGGGAAGTACTCGATGCTTATTGGTCGATGTGCCCATAGCTTTTTGGTCTAGATTTGGTTTACGCAGATTGTTAGAGGGCACCACGACATTGACGTTGTAAGTCGCGCCAACACTAGATTGCCATTTGAAATGTACCACTTCGATGTGAAATTTTTTGCAAGCTATTTACCTAAAGTTAGCGTAAAACCTTTAAGTGTAATCACAATTTTGATAGTAGTAACTTTAACAGCTAAGAAGACTAGCCTCGTGATTGACGAGATGTCGAATTAAACCAAGATATTGTAATCCGGATCTGTGGAAAGGTTAGTAGCCAACTCGAGTTTTTGTACTGCCCTAAGTCCTCCAAAAAGGCTTCACGTTCATGGCAGCATGTAGTCTGAGACGAGCGTATACACGTAGCAGATATTGGAAGATTATAAAAATAATCACATAAACAAGTGGAAATTATGAAATTTAATTTTAATATCAATCCAAATTCATGCCACAAACGACAGTTAAACGCATCTGAGTTGAATAAATAAAAGATATAAATGAAAAATGCGTAAAAAAGTGTCGACTTAATTATTAAGTCTGGACATGCGTTTAATGATATTATCGAATAAAAATATTTATTTAAACAAATGTCGTTAGACATTTTAAGGTGACGGTGAGTCAAACATTTGAATTTCACACTAGTAACATTATTGATTTCTGTTCCGCGTGGTGATGATATCATTTATCTATTTCGGTGTCGATTAAGAAAGATTCAATTGATTTTCTATTTTCGGAACATGTCTGCATGTGTTTATCAATTTTTTTAGTTTATTAGTACCTGTATAATCAATTTAACAATCAACTTGAATTACGAATAAAAATAGTAAAGTAAGTAAACATTTTGAAATTAAAATTATCTTTTAACTTATATCGCCTCGAAAACAATGCCTAATTATAACGCTAATGTCGAAAAATATTAAAATCCACACTGCTGTACATAAAATTAACATCGTCTTGAAACAAAACTCCACAGCCAATATATTTACATCCACTTCAAGATGATGCGAAGACAGCCAGCTTAATTTGGAGAGTGTTGAGGCCGTGCATAAATCACTTAGCATGAGAAAAACCTGCGTGATATATCGTTCGTGTATTCACTTGATGTTCCATATGATATAGTAGCGTTTGTCGGCATTTGGTAACAGATGGCAGTGGGGCATATGAATAATATATTTTCGCACCGATTCGGTGTTATGTATTAAGTGTAATATTAAGAAGTGTTCTATTAATTTAAGAGTTATATTAATACTAATAATAAAACCAGAACAGGGTCGTATTTGTATGAAATATTTATTTAAAATTTCAATGTACTAGTTTTTGTTATCGATATAGCGGTCAAAATACTGGTATATAATTTTGGAATCTTTATCACTTTGGCTCCATATCTGTCTGACCACGCATCACACTAAAACCACTGAATAGATTTGGATGATACTTGGCATTTTAGTAGCTTATAATTTATAGGTCATAATCTAGGATACTTTTTATTCCGGGAATGGATCCCTGCGGGATAGGAATAAAGGTTAATAATGATTCTTTTAAGAAGACAGTAAAAATCATTTTGAGTGCCTAGCAATAGCTATTGTAATAAATTAAAACGTGCCAGTTTATAGAACTAAACAAAGCTATTCCTAAAATAATGCGGGTGCTATTTCTAAACATAACGCGCATCTTTTTAGAAACGAAACAAGATTGGGTTTCTAATACCTAATACATTAATAATAATACCTAATACATTACGTGTCGAACTAAATGGTGACAGGATTTTTTACTTACTCTGTCGACTATAACATAATGTATTCATTAATTATACAGCTTTATTATTACAGGTGTGAGTAACTTTCTTAATTGAATAATAATTTTTGCTTTGATATAAGCAATTCTTTTAATTTTTTAATCGATTTGAAAAATTTCTTTTTTCTTTGAGAAGGTATACTTTCGGTTTTGTTCCACCTAAATTTAAAGAAAAAATACCTAAGGGTTAAAAATAGGAGATGCAACCAAGAAATCCATCTTTTTTAAATTGAAGTTGGTTTTTATTAAATATCTAATTGTTTTATTAAATTCCAGTTAGCTATGTTCAACGAGATAAGCCCCTTACTTCTTGGCCAGCAATCTTCATTCTATTCTTCCGGTAATATCTCGATGACTTTCACGTTACAAACATGTATTTGTGACAGTTACCATTTACCATCAGATGTCATAAAAATATGAAAGGCAACAATCTATTAAACACATAAATTCGCATGATGTTCACAAATAATAAAAATGGGAAATGTAACTAGGTTTGTTGTTTTGTAAAATTTTATGTACAACCTTCATTTCTTCGTTACAATTGCAATTGAAATATAAAACACATAAAGTGCAAAGTATACTGTGTGAAGTTAAGTGCCTTATACGGTATCCAAAAAAGAAAAACGAACTAGACGTAGAGGGTAGAAAGATTTATCTACCGCTAGCTTGTCGACGTTTTCTCCCCGCCACAGCAGTTTCGCCGTGACCACCATCCATGCAACTGGGTTGAATTATTGGCAATAAATAAAACGTATTATGAGTACCCGTTACATATTAAATTCCGCGATTATATGTCTAAATTCTGCGATGACATTAGTTTAAAATCATGTGCAATAAAAAAATTACTCAACGTCGTTAAAAACCAAATAAATCTATTTAACTATTAGGGTACGGTGTTAATTTTCAACCGAAGCACCTGAAAGCAAACATTATGGTTAGTAGACCGTATGAGATGCTTGTACGAGATACGATGTACGAAGTTATATCACCCATATTCACTTTGAGGATCATGAGAAATAAGCCGCGCGGGAACACGTCGGAACTAGAAATTGAAATGTCTTTGTCCCGCTTTGAATGCACCGGTTGTAAAAATACACCAAATATATGGGGAGAATTCCTTTTATAGAAGCTGTGTATTTTAAAAAATCACAAAAGGAATAGGTCGATAGATAGTACCGAATGCTTTAAGTGAAAGACATTTAAGAAATGTCGGTCCTTTGTAATTACATTCACTACAAAATATCGTATTTAGTAATTATTTATATCTTCTATACATATAATAAAATTTTTACTGTTCGCTTTCTGTACATGAAGGACATATGAGAAAAACTATTATTAGAGGCCTTAACGCCATAGAACCGAAAACAATAGTTGTTAGAATATTTGTCTGTTTGTTTGTGCGTTTTTTCGCGCTAATCTCAGAAACGGCTAACCGATTTCATTATGGATTTCACTAGCATCACTTAAAATTTAAAGCTCGTTTCATTTCAATCCGTCGTAAATAAAAAAAAAGCTATAAATTTATTTTCCTGCAATGATTTGCTAGTATAAAAATATGAATCGAGAAATTAATCAATGTATTAAAGAACATTTAAACTTTTTTTTTGCTTTACAGTGTATTTTATGTTTAGTTTTCTATTGTCTTTTATTAATTTTACTATCGTACAACTACTTAAGTATTTCGTGTACGAATCTTATACTAACTCTTGCCTTCTTACCATTCATCTATCCATCAGCGTATAGAAGGCCATTGATTGACATCACGTGACCTGTACTGCTATGACCTACAAAACATATATGTAGGTAGGCTCTTACAGTACCAATATAGAAGCTAGAGGTAGCATATTGAATTATGGAAGAAATGCTTGGAATTTTTGTGTACAATAAAATACGAAGCGAGCAGATTTGCCAGAGGACTAAGGACAGACTATCCTTGGATATATAGGATTGATTTATGATTATAATAAGTAAAAATGTTAAAAATATTTATCGCAAATATCAATGGACTATGAACCGGTGGATATACTGTAAAATGTTCATGGGCCTGCTGCATCGAGGGCATAAAGAAAATAGTTGAAGGACCAAGTGTTCAAGCTATGGAAACATAGGTACAAAATTGATTAACAATTGTTTATTTTAAAAAGTTGTTCATTGGCTTTATATAAAAGTACATTACTCGCTTACAAAATAAACCTAAAAAATATTTTTCAGAAAAATTACAAAGCTCTTAACCTGAGTAAACGTTTATTTCCAATGTTCTTCTAACAAATTGAACACGGACCTGGAAAATAAAACCGTAAGTATCTAGCAATAAAGTTCTTTTTCAATTGCTTTGATACGAGTATGATAAGAAATGTTCATTCATAAACATATTTTACATACGTACAAATTTGCCTCTTGCTAAGCAATTTTCCATCATTACGCAGGATTACGCAGGACTGCCAAGTGAATTGTTTTACTCTAATATATTTACGTCAGAAAATAGGCTTTAAAGTGGACATATCCTTAACTTTTCCTAATACGATATGCTATTCAATACAACTGTTATGTTTCGAATGTGAAATTGCGAACTACTCTTTTATGTTAACATTCGGCAAATTAGCAGGCGTACCACTTCTTTGTGCGTGGTCACTGCCGCCCATAATCATTCATTACACCAAAGATATTACCGACACGATGTGAGGTAATAATGCAGCGATCTTAACTGACCTTCCAACACTGCAGTTGAAATACTCAACAATATTTCACGTTTATTCTAGAAAGTGGGTAGTTGCTAGCCAGATAAGTTAATACCACACTATCGTGCACTTGTAGCGATTAAATTGCGTAGTGCGTCCTCCAACAGGAGGGTTTTGGCACCATTATCCTGTTCATTTTTTTTACGGATTACACCAGGAGCAGTAGAGTTAGGCTTGGACTCAAAGTTGTATGTAACCCATTACAAACTTAATAAAGCAGCAGAATACAACTATCTTAAGTGAACTGAGCTGAGGTGTATTCAAGATAATTTCATATATATGACTTTGGAAGGAGGGAGGAAACTACATTTCAAGCTTGTATTTCCTATGGCAGTGTTTACCTAGTGGTCGAATTTGGACCCCAATGATTAAGTAACGTTATAATTTCAAAAATTATATTGATAACATTAAAGCTCGTCAAAAGACAGAGGAGAAAATAGGGTACGAAGTTTTTTCTTCACATATTAATATAAAGAATAACACAGGTTGTTTTAATTTACAACTGTTTTCCACCCGTATGATTATTTGTATTGCTATTTCTAAAATGGTACAATACGTTGCTATTGGCATCAATACAACGGAGTGACGTAATCATGATTGTTATGAAACCAGTATGTCGTATTAATAGTAACACATAGCACAATGGACTCTCCGAGGTATAAGAAGTAATTTTGATTTAGGAGATTATAAAATACCCATGCAGCTTGTAAACTTCAATGTTTGCCAAAACGGGGCGAGGATGGATCGCTGGTCAAAAATACAAAAGTAAAGTTGAAGCTGACTCCAAGCATTGCTTCCGAATGAATTACTCGCACGGGTTAGAACGTGACAGATTTACAATGTTAGGTTCTAGTTAAACCCCGTTAGTGCTCGTTGAAATAGCTTCAATGCCACCTATAAATCAATTTTGCAATGACCACTGTGTCTATAAATGTACGTTGCAATTTATATCAAGGTAATTCTTATCAAAAATATAGATTTCTGTTGAGATTTCAAACAAATAAAACTAACCATAATTTACTAACACTATCTCAATAATTTTATTATATTGGAGTAGAATTGACATATTATGTATAACAAACAAGACAATGATGTACCAAATAAATGTCTGTGCCGGGCGGTAAATGAACCCGAAACTCTTCTCTCGGCAGACAGAATAGGAATATAACTGATATGAAGGATCGTTGAATATAATAATGATAATACTAAAGTTTGAAGAAGTATTCTTCAAGAGAAGATTTTTTTATGACATGGAAACACAAAGCCAACATGAAGGACATATCACCTTTCATTTTTATGGGCAAAACATTTAATTATTTAGTAACAATACAATTATATAATATAAGTATATAATATATATGTGTATACTAAGCGGACGCGGCAGCCTTTATTCTACCAATTGCCCTGAATAATCTTCGCAGCGCCACCTACTAATAGATTCAAATTTAAATCGTCACCCAAACGCACACAAATATTTCAATAAAAGGATTCAACTACTTCAAAGGAGTTCAGTGACATAGCACGTACGCAAGAATTTTATGTATAAACTATGTATTACTATTTTATATGTAAGAAATTTATACATAGTAAGTGAAATTTCAAAATTCGAAATGTTCTAGCACAAGTTTCAATATAAAGTTGTATTTTGATCGATTGCTCAAACGTCAGTCGTGCTAATCAGGGCGTCCCACTTCCAATGGCAAACTTCCTTCCTTTGTTTCGCTTTCATTTCTTTGACAATCGCATATTAGCGCAACTGGAATTTGTGAGCTTGGAGTTTGGAATTCTTGCAGTCATTGTAAGGTTCAATTTATATTGAAAATTATTATGTTCAACATTATTTGTCATTATTTTTCAATAGATTATAACACACATAATGTTGATAACTAGGTACAATTAAATGGTGTCCCTGTAGCTCGGGACCAGAATACGAGCTACGGTATCCCCTGCATGTCGTAAGAAGCGACTAAAAGGGGAGTTCCGGGGTTGCGGGCGGTAAGAGTGGGAGCTCAAACCGTCTGGCTAGCGAGCCTGGGAAGGACGGCGGTATGTGTGGCCGCGTACCGTCGATAACGTTGGATGGTGCTGGACGGGACATGTTATCCTTCCCGGGTAGAGCCCGACAGGAGTACCGCGCTCAGAGGACTCCTGTTCCGGTTTGAAGGTTTCCCCCCCCGAAATCAAAAAATAATGTACAATTAAATAGTATGCAATTTAATTTGTTACAATTTTATAATTCAAAAGTCATTTAAAAAATTTAAAGTAATATGGGTAGTGTAAATGTTTGTATGTAAATTGGATTTAAATTTAACGGATAATCCCTAGCGCCCTCTATATTGTGTCGTTAAACACATCTGTTTTCTAGAGAATAACTTTATATTGTTGTTTTGTCATTCAAAATACATATGCAAAGTTGTAATTCGATTTCAACTCTTGGAAATGTTTAAACACATTTGAAACAAAACACATGGTAAAAACATTGTTCCACAAGCGACTATGCAGGAGAAGGACAGTTCAGGTTATAAAGTTCCGACACGCGTCAAACACAGTGAAGACAACGAAGTAAGTACTTGTAGTTAATCCATCAACTGAGAAGTTCGTGGTGACACAGCAACTTGAGAACTAGAACTTAAATTAAGTATAATACTAGCTTAAAATGCTGCTATGAGGAATATTTGTAGTTCTGGGGAATTAATGCAGTTCGTAAATTTTAGCAAAGCCCATTCCATTGAATGACGGTTAGTCTGTCCATTTGGCGACCCCGTAGCTAGTTGGTGCTTGCCTGTCTGCCAAGCGAAGGGGCTAACCAGGTCTAATCCCGAGCAGGGCAGATGTGTATGTGATAGATAAATGTTTGTTCGAGACGTAAATATTTGTGGGTTCATGCCGCCCGGAACACAGGACAACCTATTGAAGAGGCGTAAGTATGTATGAAAAAATTAATACAAATTGATTATTCATTGTATTACGTACTATTCCACTATATAGATACTCACTTTCTCTACCTTATTAGTTGTTGTCAGGAGAAGACCGCCTTTTAGCCACCACTGCATGCATCAGTATAAACACCGTTTTAAATCTTATACATATCCTTATTATAAAGGTTGTCATAAAATATATTCAATCCTAAAAACGAAATCTTTTGATATACCTACGCATCAGTTATCCTTATCACTAAAACTTGTATAAATAAGTCTGTAATTAATAAATAAATTTTAAATAATAAACAAGAGAACTAAATATTTGTCAAATTATTTATACAAATTACTGAAATATAATGAAATGAAATAATCGAAGTTGGTTTTTACAAACACTTTTCGAACGTCAAACTACGCCATCGCTTCAACAAATTCCTACCGTGAGTGGCCTCGGAAGAAGAAGCGGCAAGAAATTCCCGAGGAGTATTTTTCCTACTTACAGTTACAGAACGCACTTGAAATGGCTTAATATTAAACTTGTGTCCAAGTAGTCCTATTCTGAAAGTAATCATCAAGCTTGTAATAATCTTTCCGCATAAGAACGCCTTTGACGTGAGTTTTAAATTTACAATAGGGCATTTCTGTCAATTTTAATGGAATTTTATTATAAATATTTACACATCTACCCATTAAAGAGCCACCAGTTTTGCTTAGTCTGAAATTTGGAACAATCAGTTTAGCCTTACTCCTAGTATTAATACTGTGAACATTACTCTTCCTAAGAAAACTATCAGAGTATTTTTAATGTACATAATATTATCTAAAATATATTGTGATGCTATAGTTAATATATCAATTTCTTTAAAGAGATCTGTAAGGGAATCCCTAGACCTGAGGTTGTAATTGGCGCGTACTGCTCTTTTCTGTAATATAAAAATCGACTTAATATCTGCAGCTGAGCCCCACAACAACAGATCATAAGACATCACACTGTGAAAGTAGCTAGAATAAACTAATCTTGCTGTTTCTACGTCCGTTAAGAGCCTCACTTTCTTAAAGGCGTAAGCAGCAGAGCTAAGTTTCCCTGACAAGATTTCAATTTGAGGACTCCATTGGAGTCATGAGTCTATAGTGATTCCAAGAAATGTGGTACAATTCACTAGTTCAAGCACTTCCTTATTTAAAACAATATGAGATGGCACTTGTCTAACATTTGGTAAAGTGAATTTAATACATTTTGTTTTCTTAGCTTTTAACACAAGGTTATTACATGTAAATCAGTGTAACAATTGCGAAACAGTATTATTTACATCGTCAAAACATTGTTTTCTCCTATGTACTCTAAAAAGTAAGGAAGTGTCATCAGCAAAAAGTACAGTTTTACACAAGTCGCTAGTAAAATAAGGAAGATCATTGATATATATTAAAAATAGTAGAGGTCCTAATATTGATCCCTGGGGGACCCCTATGGTAATTTTTGCCCCTGGGGATTATTTTCCATTGATAACTACTTTCTGAATACGCTTTGAAAGATAAGATTTTATAAGGCTAACTGATTATGTGGAGACATCATAATGCCTAAGTTTATTCATTAATATATTATAGTTCACGCAATCGAACGCTTTTGAGAGGTCACAGAATATACCAATAGCATCTTGCTCGCACTCTCAAGCATCAAAAATATGTTTAAGGAGTGCTATGCCTGCATCAGTGGTATTTTTTCCTTTAGAAAAACCAAACTGATTAATGTGAAATAATTTGTTTATTGAAAAATGTGATAGTAGCTGACTGTAAATTATTTTTTCAGATTTTACTAAGAGGTACACAATTACAATCTACAATTAGTGAAGTCGCTTTAAACACCAGCTTTAAATAGAGGAATTATTTTAGCACGTTTCATTAGATTGAGGAAGCTACTATCTACAATGCATTTATTAAAAATAACACTTAAATGAGGCGCAATGGAATATTACTTTTTTTAGTGCTCAAACTAGTTTAAATTTAAACATAAAATAAGAAAACACATAATATAAATTAATATTCTTTTAAGCATACTTTTAAGTTACGAGAAAGAAATAAAATAAACACACATTTAATTAGTGTTGGTATAATTTACGACACACTCGTTTGTACATTTATATGCAATGATTACAACTATAAACATTTTCTTTAGTTATCATGCTCCACGGTTTACGGCTCCATACAGCCTTGTTGGTAACTTCTGATACACTGTCAAACACCGTGATTGAACTAGCGAAGTTGTTAATCCATCAACAGCGAGGGCTTGTTGATGCTGCAAGTTGAGAAACTTGGAGTAACGTCTATTTCGGACGTCGTATTATATTGTATAACTTATATTNNNNTATATATATATATATATATATATATATATATATATAGTTAGATGCATAAACGTATGATAGATGATAATAAAAGAAATTCTCATCTACCTCGTGGCGCACTCTAAACAACAAAGAAGGAGACAACATGTCACTACTGTTTGAGATGCTTACACTTTTATCACCCAGTTTAATATTCCTTTTAAAATCAACCGCGAAATGATTACAATATAATCTATACTAATATTATAAAGAGGAAACCTTTGTATTTTTGTAACAAAAAAAATGTTCTACAATATTAGAGAACATATATCTACAAATAACTTCGCGATACTATATGTCCAACTATTGTAGTTATGTTACTATAACCAGTTTTTACATTTTAAAAGCTGACCAAAATCAGACCATGATAACCACACCTTCGTATTAATCCTTATTCAAATTAATAATTTCATATTCAAAACTGTTTCAATACTTTTTGAATTACTCAAATCGGACATTCCGTTCAGAAGATTTTACGAATTTAAGAAAATAAACACCGCTGCCGCCGCCGCGCAATGACCAGTATGGCCCCACGCAAAGCAGCCGTAGCGTAGGCCGGCGGAAAAGGCGACGAGAGAGAGAGGGTACGAAGTGCGGGGCGGGCACATCTATGAAGAGGTAGTCACGCGGTCGGCTCCTTACGTAGCGGACATATGCAACATTGAATGTGTTGACTATTTTCACATTTTCACAGCATAAATATATCTCTAAATGTTTAAAAATAAAAGTACACCCGTGCGTAGCCGGGGCGGGCCGCTAGTAATTGATATAGAACTGATTAGGTGCCAATTGGTTAACCGCTCCCTTTTTGAAGTAGCAACACGTTGGAGCAGTGAAAGCCTGGTGCTTTGTACATCGTCCTCTTGTTTGAAGATCCTGAAAGTTGTAGAAGTAAGCATCCTCAATTACCCGTATTCAAGTTATGTGCGTCTTAAAAATTTATTGATTAATACTTTAAATAAGAAATATTGTGAAAGAAATCTGCGTATTTTAGAGTCAGTTAGATTATAGACTTAACATGTCTGAGCATGTATGCATAGATCTATCCACATTCCATCAGGTCTGTCCGTCCGGTCTTTTGCTGGCTGAATAAACAACTTCCAATTTAAAATTCCTTACAATTGATAACATGATCATATTTTGTTACTACAAAAATTTTGAATCCACGCGAAATCTTCAATAAATCATCACCACTAAAAATAAATCATTCGGTAATTATTAATAACACAATTAAGAACCACACACAATTAAAACCATTTAACAGGTTTTGCGTACCTTTCCACATTTTAACCATCGTCACATTTGTGTGTAGAACAAATTAAATGACCGTTTCAACGTTTTAACCGCTATTTGCCATTCGGAGAAATTTCAGGCACACGGGTAACAAAATAAATGCCATCCTAAAAGGTCTTTGAAACCAGCATTGAACTGCGCTGGAATAGCCATCTCACCTATTCGCGTTGAGCCGTTAACCGAATTACTGGCTATTAGATGTCTTAACGACTCACTTTTGTATTGGAAACGTAATAAAAGTCTCATTTATTATTTTATAGGTCATCATTTGTCTTCTTTACGAGAATAAAGTCATCAATGGAGTTATGAAACAATGATAGGATGGCTTGAAATTTATCTGTTTGGTTTTTGGTTTGATGGACTATTACTTCTATGTATCATTGGCTCCGATGGCGATGAGGCTTATATGTAACCCGTGAAATACGATACTATAAATTAGTTTGCACTCCTATTTTTTGGGGTTACCATCATATACTCGTTTTATTATGTAACGGTTCCTCATGATACGTTTCATTTATTAACAATAAATAAAACTTATCGTGAGAACCCGTTACATAATAGAATGTGTAGCGGACGCGTAACTAAATTGTACGGTTCGTTGTAGGCCACAACAGATTAGGCAAATGCACGGCACGTACCTGGTCTGCTGAGTGTACGCCTTCGATGATCTTCCACCTCGAATTTTGCGATAACAGTATCCAGCGTTGACACAGTCTTGATGATTAGAAACGACGAAGAAAAGCGTTCACGCCCGTTACATACACCTTGATTATTTGATGATTTTTTGATGCGCGCGCGCCGGTAGTCGAACACGAACTCCTTTTTTGACAGCTGTGCCGGCACGACAGATTAAAAATAACTGTCATCCGTCACTGTTGTGGCAGGTGAGAATATTAAAGATTTTGATCATTTACGGTAACGAAACATCCCGCCCACCAAAATACATATGGTATTTTCTGGTTAACCACTACAATAATAACTAATTGAAAACGAGCAATACCTTATACTGAAAATGAACTAGATAAAATGATTATGATTCTGCGTTGGATATTGCTATAGAACCATCATCTAATTTACGAGTTGATACTAATGTACGAAATTAACTAATATTAACTTAAAACTAAATGTTAAATTTATACGATTTAAACTAGTCGTCTACAGGTAGAGGACA
>PDGT01000065.1:1285030-1304367 GCA_003671415.1 Megathymus violae | reverse complement strand
TTCGTTGTAGGCCACAACAGATTAGGCAAATGCACGGCACGTACCTGGTCTGCTGAGTGTACGCCTTCGATGATCTTCCACCTCGAATTTTGCGATAACAGTATCCAGCGTTGACATCGTCTTGATGATTAGAAACGACGAAGAAAAGCGTTCACGCCCGTTACATACACCTTGATTATTTGATGATTTTTTGATGCGCGCGCGCCGGTAGTCGAACACGAACTCCTTTTTTGACAGCTGTGCCGGCACGACAGATTAAAAATAACTGTCATCCGTCACTATTGTGGCAGGTGAGAATATTAAAGATTTTGATCATTTACGGTAACGAAACAGAATGTATAAATTCCGTGAGATATTAGTTCAAAATCATTTATACAAGTTTAGTAACATAAAATAGATTGAAACTGTTTTTTGGTTTTCTCTTAAGGTAAATTATAATTTCAAAAATAAAATGATTTTTAAAATAATAAATTTAGATAACTATCGCAGCAGCTCAAGTAAGTTTTATGAAATAAATAAAAATTTTAAACGCTAGTGAAAAAAACAAACATTAATTAATGTACATCGTTGTTGTACTACAGGGGTGCACGGAGCCCCATAATTTCCTGAGCCTAAGCCGACTTCCCTTTCAGGCGATGCGATTTGGTACACTTATTTACTTGCCTAACTAACTATCCTTGTTCTAAACTCAACCATCAATTTTTTTTTTCATGTTAACAAAATGAAGATCTATTTGTAAAGTAATTTTAATGTTAATGTAAAATATACATTTTACTCCACAACGCACCGGCTTAAATATAAATAAGCACGAAATTGTAAGAAGCTTTCGTTGAGCGAAATTGAGGCAGATTTAAAAAAATAGAATCTTTTAAAATGTTCCCAGAGGAGCTGTCGTTAGAGTGAATGCACAGAATAATAAAATTTTAGGGTCAAAGTTTAAACATTTCCGAAATGTTCTTGGTATTTATAGCAAAGAATACTAATGTAAAAAAAATACTATTACTACGGTATACTGTAATACAGAAATTATTAAACCTAAGATTAAGGGTGGTGGAGTTTCAGAATTACTCTTTTTATGGTAATAGTTAGAAAGACATCGTTACTTATATTAACACGAGGCTCTGTAACACCAGCAGATTCAACAAGGTATTGCTGGTTAAGAAAGAATCTTCAGAATTCGTTAATTTATAAACCAGAAACAAGATTATAGCTGAGAGAGGATTGAAGATGACACAAAGAATATGTGAACTTTATGGTGGTACCGAGCTATGAATATGAATTACATAAATTAAAAACAGTATGAAACAAAAGTAATACAGATCAAATGTATAGGTGTCATAAAAAACGCATTATAACCCTCAAAATCTTTGCACCGAGCATGTAAAGATTTTGACATTTATGTTTTTCGTATAACTGTTTAATATCCATCTCAAAATCATATAATAAAACCGTTAACCTCTATTAATCTTCAACCTGAATTTTAGAAGTATTAAAAGATGGTCACATTATGGAAATAGAATTCCATTTTATGAAGCGAAAATCTTTTTAATGCAAATTAAATAATTATTTTCTTGGTATAAAATTTACGCTACTGTATCTTCAATATTAAATATTTTGTTGTTGATTTCGGAACGGGAAAATTTATGCTTTATTAATCAGTTACAAGAAGGCACGAGTTTCGCAGAAATCGATTTACTAATAATAAATATGCTTTCACTAGTCTGCTTTGCCTCGCTAGTACTTTTATCTTGTATACAAGACAAGTAGTAAAATTCTTTAGTTTGTCTAGTAATCAAACCTTTTTAAAAATTACTTGGTTAAGCAATATTTCTACTATTTCTGCTGCATAGATAACAATTATATATTTGTGAACGATACTAACATAATGCTTATTCAATATAAATCAATAATAAACTCTTAAAACTGTGATGAAAATTTATGTGATGAAAACTTGTTCGTATTATAGGCATCAAGTTATAAATCAAATTAATAGGTGGATTGAATCATCTTCATTCACGGCTATTGAAAGACGTGTCAGTCTGCATTCTAGTTCCTAATTAAATCTCTATAAAGATGATTAATAGTGAAGAAAAACCAATGTTAGAAAATCTGTGTGCATTACTTTACTTCAGCGATTTCAAATTCAAAATTACTCAATTTCAAATTCACACACATTTTATATCGCAAATGTAGTTTTTTTTTATTCTCAAGAAGTATATGAATTTTATTATTTTACTGACTCTGTATTAGTGAGATACTTATACAAGTAAATTTTATAGATGCGTGAATATTGATAACGACGCAAAAGCAATACTAGACAAAAGGGTACAATTAAGGAGAAAGGGAATGATTGCTAAGCTTTTGTTCTTGAAAGGTTATAGAAACACTTTGATGCCATTGATAAATTTATTACAATAAGGTTCAAGGATACGAGATGAATATTTTAATATACCTCGTTTGTAACAATAATGTCAAACTTTATAATATAAATATCCGTAACAGAATAAAATAAATAAATTTTGTTAGTAAAGTACTACTTTTTGTTTGTTAAATAAATAATTATAAATAAAAATCGTAAAGACTATTAATGTAAACATAAAATGTAATGTAAAATATTGGGCTCATAATATCCCTTGCTAGATGCTCAGTTTAAACAGTTCAGTTTAGTTATTGATGATGTTTTCTCATTCTGAGCTAATTTATGCTACTATTTGTATACAAAATAGATTTTTGTTTTGTCTACGTGTTGTTTGGTAGTATTTATTTCCACGTCAGCCTGAGAAGAGTGAATTTTTTCATTTATTAGAAAAAATGTGTATTTGATTTAAGAACAGTGTGCTGGTTCTAGATACTTTTAATGTAGTTTCATGTAATGCGACATTAAATATTTTGATGACTACGAAGTACCTTCCTACCTTCTTTGGTGAACCTAGTCAATGTAATAATGTTCTAAATGGTAAAGTTAGGCGATTGAGGGAACTTCACCGCGCTGCTCTAGTACTGAGACAGTGGACAACCAAAATAACAGAAGTTTTAATGTTTACGATAAAAACCGGATCAAATGACCTGTACCATGGAAGTATTCAAAAATTTGGCCACTACGTGTGACCAGTTAAGCTACAGATCGGGCTTGCCGTTTGTAACTTGCTCGAGCACAAGACATACCTACTCTTAAGCCGTCAGTACTATGAGCGCTTCAGAACCATTTCTATTATTACTATTGGATCTCTTTGCAAATTATGATTCTTTAATATTATTATAATTGTATTGTAATTTTATTATCACTTAATTTCAAAGATTACAGTTTGGATATACTTAAATTTTATTAATTAATTGAAACAATTCGACATCAATTTGAACTTAGGTACCAACTGTCCAAACGCATTAAGGTTATCTCTGTTTTGTTACTCGGAAATTAAATAAATAAAAAAATATCACGAATGTAATAAAAATAGCAGTTATAAATAACGTAAAATAGATAAACACAAATAATTTAAAACAAGCAAGCAATCGCTAGAACTAACAGCCATTTAAGCCGATTCCCAGGGCGACAAACCAAATGGAATTACAATCACGTTACAAAGAAACTAAATCACGTCGATTCGTTTTTCTTCATTTCCAGTCGTTGCCACGAGGGCACGTTAGCGCAACTATAGCTTAGGGGAAAGTAAAGATATTACGACAGAAAATGGCAGATCGTAAATAAGGACAAGTGGCATACTCCGCGGCTAAAATCCTGGATTCGGAGGTAACGTTTGGTATATAGTCAAAAACTTATTAGGGAAGGGAGCCTGGTTTTGAGATTATTTTTCGTCTACGCTCACTAACTTTTACGATTATATCCATCAGTACGAGAGTGATTCCGGCGCATACTACAATATATTCTATTCCGATGTACGATACTTTTGTTACGAAGCTATTTGCATCGTTAACATTGCTAAAAAATAATAATCAGTGGAGTCATTATTAAATAACAAAAAATATTAGTTGTACGGATTTAATTGTTCTATAATTGTTCATAGGCAAAATTAAAGAAATCAGTTTTAATGTCTAATAATAATTTAATCACACGTAGGCACTAAATTAGCGTAAATTTTGCAATTATTCAATTAAGTATTATAAATTTGAGTTCCAATATAATCCAATTAGCGTTATGTGCATGTGATTCAACAAGGAAAATTTACAGGATTACTTGTAGTATGTCGACCAGTCATTCCAAGCGTCATAAATGATTTTCTTATGCATTACGAAACGGAAAAATTATATATGATAAATTTTGTACATACCATAAATAACCGAAGTTTTTGAGATTTTATCAGCACTTACTGACGTGCACTTATGACTGTATTTTAACTCACGTTCAAACAGTATTGTTTTTAAAATAATGATAATCCAGTTTGTAACAACTTTTCATAAGAATGCACAATATTAATTTCCGTATATTATAACGAGACAATATTAGTCGCTGACCTCTACAACAACAGACCATAGGGCATTACAATACGAAAGAAGCTAAAAATCAAATCTTGTTGTTTCTATGGCAGTTAAGAGTTATACTTTCTTAACAGCGTAAGCAGTGGAACTAATTCTCCTTGACAATGCTTCAACATGAAGTTTCCATTCTAATCAAGAGTCTATAGTAAGCTAATAAATGTTGTTGAATTTACTAGCTCAAGCACTTTCTTATTATAGCAATTTAAATTGGAACCTATACTTCTGAATTCAATACATTTAGTTTTTTTAGTGTTTAACATGAGGCTTATTTTGAAGCAGTGTATTACTTGCGATACAACATTAAACATTATTTTAACCTTTAAAAAGTAAGGAGAGGTCATCAGCAAAAAATCAGTTTCGCACAAGTCATTACTGAAATAAAGAAAATCATTGATATATATATATATATAATAACAGAGGTCCTAATAGTAATCCTTAGGTAGGTAGTAATGTATGCTACTGGGGACTCTACTACTTTGATAACATTTTGAATGTACTTAGAAACATAAGGTTTATAAAACTAACTGATTGTTTTCCAACACCATAATGCCGAAGTTTATTGATTAATGTATATATTCATACATTATGATCTCCCCTCTTCTTGGGGACCGTTCTGGACCTATATCCACCGACTACTCTTCTACTGATAATAGCGAACGCACGACTACACGCATAGGCGTGCAGTTGTCCAATCTATATAATTTTTGGGAATTTTACGAGGCAAACTGTAGGCTTAGAAGCCTTAAATTTTTTTTTATGATTTCTTGTGTGATTGTCTCTTTGTAAATATTATACTCAAAGTAATGTATTAATGAAGTAGGGCGGGTTTTATGACTAATGTATTTATTTAAAATCATTGGAATATAATGAAATGATGGAAAACAAGCTGTAAAGTAAGTAACTTTTATTTGCATAGCTGTGAAAATGTTACGAATATAAAACCGACCCCATCATAACTACATCCTGAACAGCTACTACATTCTAAGGCTACAGAATTAAATCTACATTCAATGGGGATTCTCTGCTGCAGTTTTTATAGGTAATAATGCACAAAAATCCTACGTCCTTAAATTTGCAAAGTAGTAAGCATGCCTGCGTACTGTATAGTACAAATCCAATATAGTACAGTCCAATTTAAACAAGACTAATTTTTACTATGAAAACATTAAGAGGATATCGCATATTTCACAGTTCTTAAATAACACTTTTTCAAGACACATGAACTCTTACTAACTCACATTTGATTAGCGTAGTGATTTATCATATGAACTCCTCTTTTTCTGTACACATCACATGTACAATAACACGTTATTTATTTCCCCAATCATATTCAACTACACAACATTCCATAATTCCAAACCAGAGAAAAATAACTCGGGATCCACCAAGGCGCAATTCCCCACACTTATTGCTTATTGTTTCCCCTACTCAACCGCCTACTGAAAACACCACGATTGTCTGCACGCAAAGAAATAGGCTAACATATAATAAACGATTACGTAAACATCTTCAAGTGTCGCACATTGTGAAAAATATATTTCTTTGTGTGAAAAATATATTTCTTTGTGTGAAAAATAGATAAGAATAACATCTTAGCATTGTGCTTTCGTCATTTACTTGAGCCAGTGACGTATTGTCGCGCAACCAACAACGACATGAAAAGATAATAAATGGAACTCAACTTTCTGTTGGATTGACCATTCTGTAGTCTGTAGTTTGTATTGTTAATATATTTGGGCAGTTGATAATAAACGACTGGCTTGAAACTTAAAAAATTTATTGCACGTATTAAAAGAAATATATATATTTCGGAGATGGTCATTAGTATAGACTTGAAACGAAACTCAGCACGATATCCCAGTGATGGCAGCACCTCCGCGATGACGTCGATACTCGGCTAACATCGTGCTACAACAGAGCTGATGAGGCCGGTTGAAGCCACAGTTTACATTCTGCGGTCGAAGAGATCGGTTCCTCTGCACTGGGAACTGTTACTTGTTTCGTTTGCCTGATATGAAGTATTTGTTAGCAATTAATTAAAAGTGTTTAACGATTATACGCCCACGCTATGTTCGATAACGCTGCGGAAACTACTGGCATCGCCGACATATAAAAGTTTTGCGTACAGACCATCGAATTAAATTGGGTGTTTCTGGCAGGTTGTGAAATAAAGTACCTGTTATAACAACTCAGTATCAACTTATCATCATCTAGCTGTAGTATATTTTACGTAAAGTAGTAATTACTATTATTTACAATGAATATTTTGGTTAATTATAGTTAATTATAATTATTATTACGGCATTAAATAACACGACCGATTTCTAATAACCATGAAACTCTTAGCAATCAATATACAACTATTATTTTGAATAATAATATTTGTATTTTGAACTGGAATAATAAAATGTGAATAATACTGAACGTATGTGGAAGATACATTTATTTTTTTACAGCGGAGCAAATTGTCGTTTTTGTGTGAGTTACTCGTCTCACGTGGCATACGGAAGTAATTACGTTCGTGCCCACAAGGATTGCAAGAAAATATTGCTTTAGCTTGGGACAAAATTATTTATCTAAAATTGCTATCTATGAACCGAGATATGTTTATAGGGAAAACTGATAGAACCTTGGTGCCAGATTTAATTTTTACAGTTTTACCGAAAACTCATCAATGATCTTTCCTTCGTCGCCGGTATGCCTACCGCTCCTCGTTTACAAAAAAAGGCTTACTTAAAACTGAAATGACTATTATTGTTCTGCGACATGAATAAAAAACTCGAACAATTCCCAACAAAGATTATAAACAGTAAAACACAATGCGAAAACCTGTTATATATGAACTGAGATTAAACAAAGAGATTGAGAAAGGCAGAGATCACGCCGTTACCCATTGGATACCAATTCAGCTAATTGACAAAGAGCAGTTCTGCGGATTGCAATCGACACTGGCTGCTAGCGTTGTCACTGACATTTTTTAATTCGAACCTCCTTTTGTTGGCTGTTTGAAACCACGCGTCACTGCCTGTCGGTGTAAACGA
Source organism: Megathymus violae (assembly GCA_003671415.1). Taxonomy (NCBI): domain Eukaryota; kingdom Metazoa; phylum Arthropoda; class Insecta; order Lepidoptera; family Hesperiidae; genus Megathymus; species Megathymus violae. The sequence goes on along the minus strand of PDGT01000065.1, from coordinate 1,296,832 downwards.
TGCGGTAGCATTTTTTGATGTTCAAAAAAATAATAATCAGAGCGTGAAATAGCAACACGTTTTATCTGCTATAAAAGCAATTTGTAATTGCAATATGTAAATGTATTTTAAGTACTCATGACGTTATGTGTAGTGGTTTAGTAGTACTAATTATGTTTAGTTGAGTAGGATGAAACAACAATATTTACACCTAAATTCCAAGTTAGTTTCATAAAATGTCTGCGCCTTATAATTCATTGCTCACATCGTTTTGTGAATTCTTATTTATCATTAGTGTTATAAGCAGCTATAATGACCGTCCTCTTACTTTTTGCCTTGCCTTAACTAGACTGTTAAAATATTTTTTTTATTTCAGCAAACAAATATATAAAATCAAACGAAAAATTATCAAAATGCTACCGCTTTATTATATTACTAACTATATTTAAAAGTCAACAAGAACAACGCAATTGTAATTATACGAGTAAGAACACCTATCAAGTGTTATAGTATCTTCATGTTTTTAGCATATTTTAACTGTTGGCTAAAAGTACACTCCATCGATTTAATGTAGCAATTTTATTGATGATTAATAGCATTCAGAAAACCTAAAGTGCTAATTTCGTGGGTTATTCTAACATTTTCGTCTGCCAGGGCATTAAGCAGTGTAAAGTCCTCCTTATAAATATAAATCTGTCACCATTTAAATACAGATGTCACAGGAGTACGCTTAAACTGTTGCACGAGCATGATGTCCAGTCTCATGTTGTAAAAATTTAAAATCATAAAAATATAATTATTTTGTTTAAATAAATTTTCTTATTTTTTTTCAATACATTGTACTCACGGATTATTGTAAGGTGGATTAATACTGATTAAATAACAATCCATTGTTATTATTTCCGTAATGTAACACCTGATATTATTAATTACGTATTAAAAATAATTGGGCTGAATCTTTGCAGCCCCTTAAAACAAATGCAATGGTTTGTGAAAACCCAATTTGCAGTAGGTACGTAACAACTTGGCACAAATATTCAAAATGCAATAATAAAGAATTATATTTTAAGGCGAAATCACCGATTTCTCAAACTTAAAAAAGAAGATGTAATCGAAAAGGACCCGTGTTGACCGAGCTACTTTCCATTAGCCACTTACCTTATTAAATAAAAGAAAAGAAAAAAAAATATGAGTGCTTTTGAATTAGTTCGTAATTCACGTAATAATTTTCCCTCGGAGATATTTTTGTTAATTTACGAGAAGCATTAAACACAGGAAATGCTTTGGTATACCATGCGTTAAATAGAGAAATGTACACAGCTGTAATTCTATTTCGACGAGCCGGGCAATTGTGAAAACTGAAAGGTGCACTGAACAAAAGCCGGGGGCATTCAAAAATATGCCAGTTCAAACATCTAACGTGCACTACGTATATGGTAAAAGGTATTTGAACCCAAAATCGTTGATTTTCAATTGTTTCCATTTTGTTGTTTTAGACTAGAAATAGTTAATATTAGCAATCCAATTTTGGCAAAAAAAAATTTGAAACAGGTGTAAAAAGAACCTTCGTCCAAGGCCGGCGTTGAGTTAGTGACTTCTCCGGTGTTGCCTATGTCCGTAGCCGATGGTGAGCACTTACCCTCAGGTGGCCCGTCTACCATACGGGCCATAAGAAATCACTAAATGAAGTCTTAACTTCAGAAATAGTATTGTTATATAAAGTAACTGCTTTATATACTATTAATATAATATTAATTCAAAAACAGCAGATCATAAAAAGTACAGTGCCTTTCAAAATGTATAATTGTATGTATCTGGAGTCACAGATGTATGATCAGTGTTATGAAGTTTAAACGTTGGAGCAATAATTAATGACTTGATTTGTGAAGTTTATTCCTAGAATCAATGAATATTTTAGAACAAATTTTTATTTGAAATAAAAAATTAGAGAATGAAGTTTCTTCATAAAATATTTCTTGATTGATAAAAATTATCTTATAAGTCAATTTACAGCTAATGTTGTACTACACGAAAAAGAACAAAAATATATCTTCAGCCATATCAAAGTCAATTTAATTGAAAAACGTGGATTGACAAAGAGACAAGTAAATATAATTTTTAACTTATGTCGTCATAAACTTTACACATTTTAACTGTAACTGACAATTTTTGTTACTCTCCGTGACAATGATCCATGTAATTGCGTATAAATCTATACCTACATACAATAAAATTTTAACTGATCGCTCTCTGTACATGAACGATATATGAGAAAAAATATTATTAGGTGCCTTTATTAACGCAATAGGACCCAAAACAATAGCTGTTAGAATTTTTGTCTGTTTGTCTGTGCATATACTAACATTGCAGTAAGCATCCCTTAATACTTAAAGTTAGTTTGTAATTGTAATTCGTCCATAAATAAAAAAAGTTATAAATTAATATATTTCTAATTCATAGATCGAAAAAACTCAGTTCTAAAACAATACAGGCACTATTTGATAGCGTAAGGCTTTATTTTTTTAAGGATGCGAGGGTAGTTTACTTGTAATAATAATATACTAATAAATACAAAAATCAAAAATAGATGATGTTTGTTAGATAGGGAGGTACGATATTCTAGTTTCACAATTGTATAATAGTATACAAGCACTTATATTATTAATAATTACAATACACTTCCAAAATTTAACTTCTTTCATTAAAAAAAAAGAATGCGATGAGTATGAGATGAGAAACTTTTATTTCAAATACATAATGCTAAAGCAAGTACACTTCAGTTTCTAACCGAGTCTGCACGTTACCTTGAGTTGCAGAAAATGGCCCTTGTTTCCGTAATTACTCCTTAAACCGGAACACAATAGAGCCTTCACTGTTGCTTAAAAACCTGTATTATACAGACATAAAAAGTAAAATGCACCTTCCCATAATTATATGGATGAAATAGTAAGTAAAGGTAAGTCAGACAACGTTGATATGCTGGAATCTTCTGAATTATATATAAAGGAACTGAGAAATATTGAGGATCCTACAAGAATTGATCAAGTTTAGGACGCGGGCTTGTAACCTGCACTCAACACAACATTTTAAAATTACTTGTCACTTAGATCGGTGAGGACGAAATCTGTAAATGAAACTTATATTCAATGAGTTAACACAATATTATCAGAAGTTAGTAAAGTGTAAGGACACAAATATTTAGTTTTTACACCTGTCAAAACAAAAGAGATTCAATCTTTCAACCAATGAAAGGAAACCATCGCGTCTTTAGGAGCTGTGTTGACGAAGAATTTTGTAACGACCTATAGAACAAAATATCGAACTATATAAACTATGGAGTAACTCAAAACAGAACCGTATTTGTTATTTGTTACAATGTGAAATACGTTGAGTAAACATGGCGTCGTAGGTATCCATGTACGCGCAGTATGACGTCATATGAGTCACGTGTTCCTTTTACCGACATTCACCACCGATCAAACTGTTTTAAATAAAAGCTTTAACGTTTTAAAACTAAAGATAAATATATCACTACTTCACATCATGATTTTCCTGTCTGACAGTTGTAGTGATATAATAAAAGATCTAGATATTTTTAGAAGATATAGTGTATTTAAGAATTCCTGGCGGTTACAATGACTAAAACACAGTAGTTACAAGATTAAGAAACTAAAAAGAAGGTCACTTGTAAGTAAGAAGGTAGGCCCGTCGCTTCTCTGGCGTGCAGCGCACGGAGATCTCGGCGACTGGAGCGTGCGTTAATACGCACGAGACGCGTAGATTGTCCGGTGTTCAGCACACGGAGACCGCCTTAACCAGGCGTGCGTTAGGACGCACGAAGTATGAGCATCCAGCATGTTATCACTCCTCCAAGTTATCACTGTTGTGACCCACATGTGAGAGACTGTCAGCGTCGAGATCCAAGAGTTGCGACTCACACGCGAGAGAGACTGATAGAGACTGGTAGTGTAGAGATCCAAGACTTGCGACCCTCACTCGAGTAACTGCTTCAAGTTACCAGTGTTGTGACCAACACGCGAGAGACTGCTTCAAATTACCAGTGTTGTGATCAACACGCGAGAGACTGCTTCAAATTACCAGTGTTGTGACCAACACGCGAGAGACTGCTTCAAATTACCAGTGTTGTGATCAACACGCGAGAGACTGCTTCAAATTACCAGTGTTGTGACCAACACGCGAGAGACTGTCCGTGTCGTCACAGCTCGCCTTTTATATGTCGAATCTTCTGGAATGATCTTCTTATTATGTTCTATTTACGAATTTAAAATTACTATTCAGCCTAATAAATAATATTACTAAAAGGATAGAAATTATACAAATTAAAAATAAAAGTAATCATGATGACAATAATTTAGGACGTTTGTCAAATATTGACAACAATAACAAAACATTAAACCTAATAAAATGTATAAAGAAATTACAGAATAAATGGATAAAAGATGCAGGAAATTATAAAAGAAGTTAACAAAAGGAGTATTATAAGAGATACAAACTATATGAGTACCAAAATACTAGATATAAAAACATGTAAGTATTGTAAATACTACACAGTCTGGCCATCTACTAGTCGAATTTGACTCAGAATGTTCTGGACGTCAAATGCTGGAATATAACCATGCATTTAGACTGATCGATCGACCGGTAGAATGACGGTCATATAAATAAACTGAAATTTTTGGGGGTTCACAATAAATTAGTTATCTGTAAAGTCGGTTTACGAACGATAATTTAAAGTGATAACGTCAAAAGAAAACATTGATGAAAACTTGCATACTTTTTCAATTGTATTGAATTATTATCACTAAATTATCATTATTTTGTATAATATAAAGAAGGAGTCAATTGAAAATAACATTTTTTTCGATAATTTAACATTTTTATTTGCACTCGTTAATTCAAATGTTTTTTACTTAAATTATACAGATTAATTACAAGTAACAATGTGCTATTAACAATTTATTTATAACTTATATACATGTGTGATATTTAAGACGCATCGGCCGATGGAGTGAAAGAGAGATAGATGCGTCACAAGCCGAACGCTTAGGCCGATCGTGCCTCTCTATCACTTGTTCCACGCTCTCGCTTGCACGCTCGGGTCAGGCGGAACGTGACAATGAGTCATGCTTTTTCGTGCGTGCAGCCGGCGATCATCGATTTATGACTTAATCACGTCAAAAATTTTTTTTTTCAATTTTAAATGTAATCGAAAATTTTTATTATCTGCATTGTGAGAGAATAGTCGTCATAGACTTTAAAAGACCATAGAACAACTATTTTTTATTTAAAATTTTAATGTAAAGTAAGTTTATAAACTTTGCACTCGCACTTCGCACATAAAGTAACTTTATAAAGAGAGTGTGAAGTTTGTAAATTTGTGTGTGTGCGAACATAATTTCCGGAACTAACCCATCTTTTTGAAAAAAATTCTCACCATTTGAAAAGTACACTAGAATTATTCAGGATGAACATATTCTATATATCATAAGTTGTGACGATATTCATCAACTATGTCTCAATTTGTATTGATTTCAATTTTCATTTTTCAATCTTTCTTTAGATAATTGTTCATTCGAACCCCTATCCAATAAAACCGAACTTCGTGGCGAGCCTCTAATATATAGTATAGAAATACACTGAAAAGAAATTGCCATTCTGCTTTATGTCTTTGACATAACTTAGTATTATTTATACTACAAATAAACTAACAGACATATGGTCAACCTGATGGTAGATAAGTGGTCGCCATCACCTATGCAAATACGTTGCTGGTCTTTAAGGATTCGTTTAACCAAAATGCCCCTTACAAAACGCTGTGTAAAACACTTCAGAAGAAAACCCATTCCATAACCCGCAGGCCCGTGGCATAAAGCGGACGGTGGACAATTGCCACGTGCTCAGGAAGTTTGGATAAAACTCAGTCATTTCAGTGAAGTACTGCTTTACCTAAAGCCTAAAATATTGAAAGCAAATAACGAAAAGAAGGGCATATAAACTTCAAAAACATTGTTTAATATCAAATATTCATTTCTCTGCCATCTACTATGCTAATCGTAACAAGAAAAAAATCTTGTGAAGCAATCATATTTAACGAATTATAATCAAATAAATAGTTTAATTTCGTACATATCACATAAAATCTGATCCGTTGAAAAGTTACCTTTAATACCCTTCAACTGTTGAACGAAGTAACGTCCATAAGCGAGATATGACACAATTCAAATAGAACGAGTATTACTAGCACTATACCAATACTCTGATACCATTACTGTTACGAGTATAGCTAATGTTGCGGTAAAAATGTTATGATCTGTGGTTGTATATATAGTTTTTCGATTTCAGTTATGAGGTTTACTGTGTATAAAAAGACGACCCTTTTGCAAAGTCGAAAGTGACCCTATCCGTAATGCGAGGTGTTCTTGGTCGTATTCTTACTGGGATTGATATTTATGTGACATATATTTTTGTATTCGGGTTTTGTTAATTTGTGATGTTTCATTTCTGTATTTTATTATTATTATATATTGTCGATTTTTAATACATGGATGAAGTTTGTTTGATTGGTCTATTTCGTTTTTCGTTTCAAGTCACAGTCATCCATGCACGTCTGCAACTGCAAATGCGTCAATGAGCTCTTCGTCACGAGGAAATCGCCTATTAATGTTTGTAAGAATGGTAATATTCATATCGCCCCCCCATCAAAATTGGCAGTAAGTATAACATATTTAGATATTACAAAATAATACTAGAGTAAAAAGAAGCTTTATGATTATAATGATATATTTATGGTTCAATCGTGGCACATTTCTTATATCAGGATGACTAGTTTTACTTCGATAATTATACGTTATTGTTTATTTATACTTTCGATATTTGTTTGTAATGTTATTGCCAACTCTATCCAGCTTTACTGGTTGTTAGGTGCGCTATTTTTTGAACCACCAAACAGATTCTACTACGGTCACTCTCGAGGGCTTACGATTTACTCGTAGTGGAAAATCCCCGTTTGACATGGCTTTTGCTTGGACCTAGGATTTAATGCCACTAGTAGTAGTCCTATCCTATTAGATCATACGTAATAGAATTTCGATCTATATTTTGATTGGATTGTCTTTGACCTTAATTTACAGACAAAAACCGTAAGTATCACATTCAATGCATAAAAAGTTAAATTTCGATGTTGGAAAGTTACAATGGTGTAACATCAAAGTCAATACTTTAATTACAATAAATTTATATCGTATTATTAATGGTAATAATTATACAGTAAAAAGATAAGTGAGAAAGATAATGTCGCACTTATGATGAAACGAAAAGGATATATGGGACTTATGGCAAATACATTGATGGGTTTCTTGCTTAGATGTCAGGTACCGGTAATTAAAATTAATCCCGACTGAACCTAGTTGCGTCCAAGTCAACCACTTCCTACTCATAATTTAAATATGGAGCTATTATGAGACGTAACAAATTTTAGGCTTTTGTCCGTTATTGCGTTTTCAATGGACTGGTATTATTGGCAGTTTCATTTAATATTTAACATTCAATTGAGAAATACATTTTATATATGTATTTATATAATATACAGTAACTATTTGGAGGGTGGAAATGTATGTCAGGGTTAAGATTTTATATTTGATAAGGAATTGCTAATGACTTTCATACATCTACAGTGCGGAGTCATATTTATCACGAGCTGATTTGAAATTGGTAGATTTTTTTAAATTATTTTAGTAGAAATACTTATCGTATTTAAGTATACTGTCACAATAAATTCGTCTCATTCCTATTTAAAGGTATACAAGTGAATTTCTGTAATCGCGTTCCTTCCAGCAAAATAAATTTCTATAATTGCGCTCCTTTCAGCAGAGATTGACATTATGATGTGTGCCCCACACTTAATGTTTATATGTTATGACCGCGAGTACAAAGATTTTTATATCCGACGAACAGCATTTCTGGCGTCATTGGGTAATTCGAGCAGAGTAAACTTTCCACAAGAATTAACAATAACGAAACGTAAACCGATTCCTAGCAATGAGAACTAGTCTCCAGTCACACAAGCGAAAGCTGCCATAGCTTCTGTCCCTTTGCTAGGCTTCGTTGTACAACGAGCATCCGAGTTTTGAGTAATAGCAAAGGTCCTATCATCACTCGAATCACATGCGGAGTTCCATTTAGCAACCGTATTCATGACTGTCCGACAGATTTCAAAGCTCGCTCGAACAAAATTTTTTTCTCTTTCGAGACTGTTTCCATCCTACATTTACATTATGCTGACTAAACCCATCTAAATTACAAACTATACTGATATTACATCTATAATGAGCCGAATCTACAAACTGAATCATTTTTTGTAATCTATCTAGCTCAACAAAAACTTTATTGCGCTATTAACAACATATTTCAACAGTAATTAATAGAGGCACTCGCACACATTGTTCGCATGTTTTCGCTCGTAGACATAAAGAACTCTTCGCTTCTATATTCGAAAGACCGACCTCTATTTATACTATCTTCCCGGATTTTCCGGAACTCCCTACGCCTTTCTCGTCATTTCAATAATCCTCGGAAACAATAGATAACGCAGGTGCAGGTGTAGGTGCTGTGCATACAATATTCGACTTTAGGCACAAGACATATGGCTTAATGTGCACGAGGCACTTTTTTATCAATAGCCAGTTTTTTATGGCATCTTCTGTTTTCCGCCGAGCCTTCATGAACCTAAGTAACCGTATGTAATAAAAATTTGTATGGATATTTTGTTTTGTTAACAAAGTAGTACACCTTTTGTCAATAACGCAAAAAATTATGAATAATTCTTTCAAATGCGGCTGCTATTACTAAATGTAAGACGTAGTATTAGAAGCGAAGCGAGGGTGGGTTATAAGCATATCTATGTTTAATAAAATTTAGGCAATCAACAATCACATCACTCTTATATTTGTAACAGACAATAAAAACATGAGCGTTATAAGCACTCTCCGATATTGGCCTTCCATTAGATATAATAAAACATGGATGATTTAATTTTATCGTCTCGTATGATATCATGTTATCGTTATGATTTAAATGGCAATTTCTGAGTAATGGGCCTTGCTATGCCTCAGTCCAAACTACTTCCTCTCATCGCTGTTCTCTGAACCTCAAATGAGGCAATGGAGTATTAACATCTACTATAGCTTCTCGTGGACAAATCTGGTCAAGATTTTCGTAGCAATCTAATAAGGACCATCGATCACTGGGTGTCGAACGTAACCTACATATCTTAAACGTTAGTCTATTTTCTCCCCATTAATCGATATCGTGTCTTAGAAGGTTACTTCAAGTTTTATTCTATAATTCAGTTGGTAATTATATTGATGTAAAACAATGTTTGTCTCGATTCGAGGTTTGTTTTAAGACATGGCTGTTCCTGTCATTTTAATTGTTGTGTCATTTTTACCCAGGTAGATCCAAGATTCTTGGAATAAAATATGAGTACCTTATTATTTTTCATATTATTTATTCACACCTTTTTCACTTCTTAACTAATCCATAAGTATCAAAGCATCAGAAATACATATTATTAACTCATGAAGACTTTCATGAAAGCTTGTACCTCTTTTTCTCTTCTGCTTGTTAAGTTATTCACTTTATTTTGTTTGGTAGCTATTGAAGAGTTTAATAGTTAAAATATTTTGGAAATAAAATCTTTCCAATAAAAATGATTTATTGTATCAAAAAAAATACATGTTCAGGAAAAATAAATCTTCTCTCTTCCAGACCACCAAATCCAGAGAAGGCGAAAGAATCAGAAGTACGATGTACTTATCATTTCATACACACTTAATATAGGAATGAAATAATTGAAAGGAATTGAAAGAAGACTCAGAAAGACAGCGCGGTGAATAGAAATTGGTAGAGAATTCCATAGGTGGCAAGAAAATCACTAAAGGACTTATGGATAAAAGCTGCAAGAGTGGTTAGGAGTGCGTAAAAAAAGGTTATTTGTGGAATGCGCGAAGCGATCGTGCATAATATTATGCAGGTACTGAAAACGTTCTTTAAGTTATAGTGAAGCAGTCAGATTAAACAGCACGCAGTAAAGGGAGGTCCGAAAAAAAAAATTAAATAAGGAGACAGATAAAAATCACTAAGCTTAGCAAGAAATTTGGAAACATGATCATATTTAATGATCCCAATGTTTTTAATTTTATCGTTATAAGGTATCTTAATACGAAAACTATGACTATTCTATTTTACAGGGATCTTTGAGGATCCTATTATCATGGCGTGGGGTTTTTTTAGAGAATTTACGTTATATGTAACTATAATGGTAATAGATTTACTTCAATTGTATTAAATAATAAAGATAGGCAAAATGAATGCAAGGACATGAAAAAAATAGTTATTATAATTCTTCGTTTTCTTTCCTTATTTTCAAGATATATATCTATCTATATATATATCTATATCTATCTATAAACATATATATATATCTATCTCTATCTATAAACAGGTCAAAGATCGAAAGGCTGATATGATACGTCGTAAATTTGTTTAACTATTACATTGGATTATTTGGCCCTATTGAAAATAATCATGCTATCCGACCATCAAAGTCTGGGAACAATGGACCAGCAATTACATTTGTGAATTGCTTTCATCGGATTCTACTATGCTTCCTTTAAATTAGATTACTAGTTGAGCAAGTAAGACGTTTTTTACATAATATTTTTGAACTAAATTAATTCTGAAATAAAAATTAAACTTATTTATGTATGGCTGTCTAGATTTTACAGGTCATAAGGTAAAATATTTATCAACATTAACCTTTCAACTACTTATAAAATGCCGTTCTCATCATGCTCATGTTTTTTTATTAAAATAATGTTTCTTTTGTCGACTATTATATCTATATAAGTGCTATATTTTACACAAAACATGCAAAATGGCGCTTGCGTTGTAACAATTTTTACTGTAGTAAAAATTTGTAGCTTGTTAATGACCAATTATTTGATTTTATTCACTTACAAGCAAAATTCAAATATTTTATAAATAAAATATTCGGTATATTTGTGGCTGAATATTCTTAAAAAAGAAGTAAAAAATACTTCTACATTGGTATCAATCAACATATTTCTATTCTGATATAGTTAATTATATTATATTATATCTTTGTTTACTGAACATGAGTTATCAACTATTTAGTTACTCGCTATACTCGAATACTCGCTCAAGTTAATTAATCAGCTTAAAGCAACGTAACCTGTCATTTAGCTTTTGGAACGGATTGATACGAAGCCTGCAATTTCGCTTACTGCTCAGCGACTAGGTAATTTCACGTTTGGCGACAGTTCATTGATTTAGTCGGAGCACGTTGAATGTGGTGAAATGGAAATCTTTCAACAGATTAGTGTTATATATTTTGCAAAGTTAAGAGGTCAAAAACAATATGGTTGAGTTTTGAGTTGTTCAGCGGCACCACGAGTAGGCGAGGTTGATTTGGATTCAAGAGTAAATGGAACTCCTAAGATCCCAAAAGGTATATGAAAATTAATGCTTTTTTTAACATTACTCTTTGTAACGCTCGCTTATTTTTAATTTATTCTACAAAAGGCATAAATTTAATAAATGAACATGTGTCTTTCTTATATTGTTGCATGCTTATGCATATTATAGAACATTAAAATATATTTAGTTATGGTGAAGCGTTACAGCTTCATTTCATAGTATTAAAATTAATTTGAATATGGGCAAGGAAACTACTGAGTGCAGAGCCCAATCATTCAGAGTTGCAACCTACATGCCAATAGATGG
>PDGT01000065.1:1261756-1274933 GCA_003671415.1 Megathymus violae | reverse complement strand
TTCGCCACGTTATTATTCGGTGTTGTAAAAACGAGAGAACCATTATACCTTTTTAATAAATTGATATGGGCAAACGAACAACCTAGGAAACACTGTACTAGGGCTGCTCCCGATAAGCTGTTGTATCCTTCATATTGCTCAGCTGCATTTAGAGGGAGTTTCAAGTATAATGCCACAAAATGTTGGAATAATCTACCACCTCCGTTGCGTGGCCTGAAATCAAATAAAAATTTTAGAAATTCATATAAAAAGTCACTACTTAATGAACAAAACACAATAATTTAACTAGTTACCTAACACTAATATTATTTTTATTATCAGTTATATTATTAATATATTATTATTATTACTCAATGTATAATTTTTCAAGCAATCAAATTAAATAACCTATTTAACATCACAAAAATTACGAATAGCCGTTTATTATTTTAATAAAAGAGTAATCTTACACCTACATAACAAAATCATATGTATATTCATTCAGTTCATTTCATTACTTTTAACACTTTAACATATTACCTTAATAGTCGTGGCCATCTAGCATATCGGTAGGATTCGCCATCTTGCCTGCTCCCTCTCTCATCAGAGCCTTCGCATGGTTTGCTCAGTGTTTTATAGGGATATATTACGCACTGAAAATTCATAAGTTGCAATTTGGTAAAACACAGAAACTTGAATAATTATCTACCGCATAGTCTGTATAAATATTAGTTATTATATTACTTACCTGAGTAAATCGGGTGAATTGCTGTCACACACTACCAAAGGCCTTTAATATGCCAAACCCTAACATAAGATTAGTGATGCAGTATGTTGTATGCGCGGCCGACCGAGCTACCTAGAAGCCGGGGGCGTACTGAAACATCAGCGCCGCGGTCGGGTCACCGGCCACGGCACACGCTGAGTGCGCTCCTATTTGCGGCTTTTTGCTGCAGCACAATTTTTAAATTTTAATTTTGTTTTATATTTTTTATGTTCCTTTTTTTTATTTATTTTTTCAATATATATAAATATATATATATATATATATATATACACATATATATATATATATATTTTTTAAACTTTTGTTTCAGCTGTTATTTATGTGTGCAGTATAAGTTGTAAATAAATGTATTTCTTTCTTTCTTTCTTTCTATTCTTTTTTTTGATGTAGCCATAGCTAGGAATTAACGTAATAGTATCTTAATGATATTTCTTGGTTGATTTTATCGAGGAGGCTATAAGCTAGCTAGTCTAGCAAAAATATCACAGTCATATTTGAGCTGGATGATACAGAGCCCAACTATCTCCAACAGGAAAGATGTCGTTGTCGCCTCGTTGTCCGTTATTCATCAAGTTATACCTATTACAAAAAGAGAGATTTACTTTGACTCAAAGATGAAAAGAGACCCTTACATTCTTAATAATTCATGCTGTTAAGTTTTGGCTTAAAACAAAAAAAAACCAGCAAAGTTCATAGTGTTAAACATGAAATAAAAGGGCATAATTAGGGATAAAAATTTCCGAATTATATCGATCATACGTGAATTAAGGCAACATTGGATGCCATCGACAATTGAATGAGGATAACTCATCCACCTAGTATCCTAGACATAAAACCAGTTTGTTGTTATTGTTACATAACAGTCGTTTAACCATAGCGGAAACATTTGGATGGCTCAAGAACTTCCGACATTTGACCTTTGACCCGTTTACGTATCCTTAAACACAACCCCTATTTCTTCTATATTCGGGTCGCAAATGGATTGTAGCCATTCTTCTTTTGTTTGAAGAGGGTACTTAATACCAGGTGAACACCATACTTGTTTGTTTCATAAAAAATTCAAACAACAAATTCTAACGAAATTATTATGTTCTAAACGACCCAAGTCTTACAATTAAAGGCCGACCCCCAATTGTTTATTATTTATGCTATCTCATAAAAAGTGGCCGCCTTAAATCAAGACACACGTCACAGGGCTAAAGGCCGAACATTCTGGGCCGTGCCCGGAAATTTAACCCTCACGCGCCGCTTAATACGTTATGAAAGTGTTTGGGAAAAATACATCATACCCGCATTGTTATCTGATTGAATTATTGGGGGAGCGTTTGGATATCGGAGGGATATCGACCATGGTTGAAATGTAAATAATTTTCAACTGATTGTAGATTTTATTTGCGTACTTTTATCAGCGTTCATAACCCACGGTGATTTTGAAATAAAATAAAATTATCGATATGTTAGCACTCATAGTCAACTGGTTTAAGCGTTGATGGCTAGTACATCTACATTTTTTTTTATGTTAATAGCCGACAAACGAGCAAACGAGCAACCTGATGGTAAGGGTAAGTGGTCACCGTCGGCCCATGGACATCAGCAAAACAACAATGGTATCACTGATGCGTTTTCGGCCAGGAAATGAGAAGGTAAGAAAGATAGAACTGGCTCTCAAGCCCCCAGCCAGAACACGACGAGTCGTTTGGCGGCTGACTCAAGTACGAGGGTGGTAGTTAGCCAGGCAGGCTTCACGGAAAGGTAATAATACCAGTAAAGTCGCGTAAAGTATTATCAGTATTAATATTAATGACTTAATAATAATAGTGATAATACTTTACGCGAAGCCCTACCAGCAAGCAAGTTAGCTTCTGTCTCCTCTTACGACACCCTGTTTTACCAGCATGGGACTGGGGGGAGTATTCTAGGCCGCCCCAATACGGCAGGAACTACATATTACATACTAGTACACAGACTAATCACGCATTTTAGTGAAGTTTTAAAACTTTGAAAGTGTATTTGGAATTAAATATTATATGTCTTGGTGATGACAATGTAAAGAAACCTTTAAATCTGATATTTCCCAAGTTGGGCAAAGTCTTCCAGTTAGACAGCGCGATTGAATCTATAGCCATAACCACTCTTCTTCTGAGACTATACCTGAACCTAAAATATTTAGTTGAAAGTTCCCTGGCAATCAGTTGTGTACATCATGTGGAATTTGACTTGACCATATTATGATCAAGTCAAGTTCAAACCAGGATTGGGAAATATACACTTGATCATTGTGTGTTGAAATCCCACTTATTATATAACTTAAAAACTTGCACTCACATTCATTTAAGGGCATTTTCTTCACGTTTACAAAATGCCATATCAATTAAGAGAGACCAACTTGTTACTACAATTAAATTATTATTAAATTAATGCTAATTTAATAACAATGAATTACCGCAAAGTAACGCCTGATACTATCAACTAAATTAAATTATTAGCACTAGTAGTATTGATATGTTTGAAACTATTCCCTCTTTACTACGATAAGAGTAAGTTATAAGTTATGAATCGTATGTATTCAGACGCTACATAATCATCTAGTGTTAATGTAAGTCTTTAATCTAATCGCTTAAATCGATTTTCCAATAAATGTCTTCGCATTCAAAAAATTTGAATGAATTTTACTCGTGTAACCATTTTTATCAGACGTTGTATGAATGTAATATTCACATGATTTTATTCTCTTATAAATAATTTTTCCTTAATAATCGAAAACATATTTAATATTGTAATACCTATAAAAATAGTACCCAAAACATGGTTTACTTATCCCTTAATAGAATTTTTATATTAACTTTTATCCTCTTTTTCGTGAGAACAAAACAATTTTCCCGTGTACAAAAGTATTGTAGATGTTAGCCTCTTATACAAGTTATATACGTATGCAAAGTTAATCTGTTCTGTAATTTTTGTGTTAAACAGATTATAGGTAGAAAAATACCCTGAAAATTTGCAAAATTAAAAAAGCTCAGTTTAACACATGAGGCTATATTGATAAAAAGGTTATCAAGAAACATTTAATGTACTGTATAGGTTTTTTCTACTTTTATTATTGGTATTTGAAATAATTTACCATCATACCTTTTCTGGCTGCGTAGCAGCATTACATTCAGTCAGTCAGTGCCAGACAGTATACTCTCACGACATCTTTGATTTCAAGCATGACTTCCATGATTAATAAGCTATATAAACCAATCTAACCTTACTTTGAGTGACATGGCTATTAAGGGCCTCCTTGCATCTTTGAGTCCAAGTCTCATAATTGAGATGCAAACTAGCTGAATAATGAACGCATTGTCGGCGCCAGATTCCTGTTGGGATACAAGGAATTCTGTGTTACTCAATTTAATCGTAATTGTACACGTGCACGTGATAGAGTTCGTTATACCCCTAGCTAACTACTATCCTTCTAGAATTAACCGCGAAATGCTTTTAACGTGTTTCAGATGCATTAGAGAGTCAGTTAACAACGAGTTCCCCGCTTCATTCATTGATTCAAAGCGCCAGAGATGCTTTTCTTCTTGCGGATATCTGTGTTGATGACGGTTTATACACATAAATCATGTTTAAAGGATTTAGAAATTTGTGACAATATAATATAGTATGGAAACAAAAGTACATTGGTAGTAAACCGCTCAATCTTACTTGTTGTACCGTTATCATTCGCGGTTGACTTACAGTCCACGGGTAATAAATGGGGCTATAAATTTTAGTGGGTGTCACGCCAAAAAAATACGATAAGTTTTATTTTTATAAATTTTTTCACGTAGCTACGTTTGCATCGAAGATTTCATTCGAAAGTATTTAGTGTTCCGTGACCAGGATTATCTAAACAACAGCAGCTACCCAGCAGTAAACCTTCAAAAGCTAAAGCATTAAACATTCAATATCGAATTTGGAAATATTTATAGCCATTTTGTTTATGTTGATCGTAAATCTTTGACTGAGATCAGCAATATCAGATAAATGTCAAATAAATGTTCCAGCTGTTATCTTTGTATAGATATCATTAGATGTTGGATGTCTTTAGATGTTGTGATTTGTGATGTTTTGATGTTAGATGTCTAAGCATTTTCAGGTTTTAACACTTATTAATAATTTCCTATAGTTCTTAGCGACATATTCTATTGATTGAACCTCTTGAATACGCTCAAAAGTTAAAAACAGGTTGACAGCAGATTCCATTACGTTACTAGCAAACTATTTAAGTTTTAAATTTGAGGTTGAATAGATAAGACCCCAAAATAAATTTTAATGAAAAAAGAATTATAGCCGATTCAACGCTTTGCCCTGATCTTTTCTCATAAAATAAGGGGTAAATAAAAAACAGGTAAACTTTACACAACTTTGAGAATATTGTAGAGAATTCTCAGGTGGCCTCCGATCAAGCAAACTCCTAAAATCCTGCATGTATTCTCTGCACGTTTTGCTTAGCCGAAGCAAATATAATTTAAATTATATTTACTAAATAAGCGCTCGAAACTTGTTCTTGGAGTCTTTTCTTAATTATATCTATTTTCAGAAATAATTTTATAACTATGTAACCTTATCCTTTTCAGAATAATAAGAGAGGAACAATTAAAGAAGAAGGTAGTTACAAAAAATTTTTGTAAACAAAACAATAATTAAAAACAACTATAAAGCTAAGTTAAGTAAAGTGTAAAATAACAACTATCAAGCTAAGGTAAGTAAGGTGTAAAATAACAACTATCAAGCTAAGGTAAGTAAGGTGTAAAATAACAACTATCAAGCTAAGGTAAGTAAGGTGTAAAATAACAACTATCAAGCTAATGTAAGTAAGGTGTAAAATAACAACTATCAAGCTAAGGTAAGTAAGGTGTAAAATAACAACTATCAAGCTAAGGTAAGTAAGGTGTAAAATAAGGCAAGAGTCAAATAAGGGGTTCACAGACTAATTGGATACCCGCAGCTTTTCCGAATACACGAAGCACCGGAAGGATGGAATCGGCTACCGGATGTATTGAAATGCCACTGCCCTGGCTGTCGTTGGTGATCCGCTGAAGTTCTTTGGAAGAGCCACGTTCGAGCAGCAGCGTTCCGAAAGCAGCGTTCGGGAAGCAACGTTCAGTAAGCAGCGCTCGGAAAGCAGCGTTCGGAGAGCAGCGTCGGGACTGCTAGCACGACGCTCCAGCGCTGCGTCGCAGGTTAACCAAGAACCCTGGAACATTTCGGTACCGTATCTTACGAACCAATCCCCGTTGACTGGAACTAGTGACATCGACCGCGACGTTTTCTTTTAGGTAGATATCTACAACCGAGCACAGTAGCATTAAAAGCAGCGATCTCGATGCGGTAGTCCAGGTAAAATCAAACAAAAATTGAAAGTGCGGCGCTGTACGATAATTAGTAATTTCTAATTAAACTATAGCGCTCGATGGACTTAACTACTTAACGATGTTTAATATATTTAATTAAGAATAGATTACCCACATATTCACGTACCACGCTTACTAGCTTATCTACTAATCTAACGGACTAGTTACAAAGCCTGCATTGCAAACTAAGGAAACTAAAGCGTTGCTACTAAATCAAATAATCAATCTCCGCACAAGGGAGTAAACAACCAACAATAACACGGTTCTCAGAGTTAACTATTAGCATGGCTATGTAATGATATAAATCAAAGTCTTACAACACTTACCGAAGCGGGGTTCCTGTGTCGAAGGTGTCGGAAACTGACACTTAACTTAACACGATATCTCCAATAAATCGTGTATACTTAAAGAACAAGCTCCGAATAATTATCGGCGTTTAGTAAATAAGAAAGAAATTATGTTAGCGCGGAACACACCGTGTGCACGTCAGCGCTCAACGAGACGTACGATTCACCCGATCCATTCGCTTTCGCTGCCCGGCGCGTAATCGTGCGCCTGAGCAGCTATATGAATCACAAGTGTTACAACTGTTTCACTCAAATTATTAACTGACTTTAATTTTGATTTTTCTACGCTTTTTTACAGACTTTCTAAGATTTTAAGTTCATGTCTTCTATTAACCTCTACATTCGGTTTTTCCCTTTCGTTTAATTGATTAATGTCCAATAATGCATCTCCAATACTTAATATTTATATTTACTCAAATTTTAACGTCACAATAACAATTTATTACTTATTTATTTCATTTTATTTGTCACGTTCAATATTGCCACTTATGTTTATAACCTAATCCCAATGATCTCTCCGAAATTTTACATAATATATTTCTGATGATAATATTTACCATGTCGAAATTTTTTTATAGATTGATATAAAAATAATACGAGTAAATGCGCATGCATTTCTTTCATTTTTTTAAACTAAAGAAAACGGAACAGGTTAATTTAATTTGTATTAATTATAACTGTTTATTCTCGAATCGCTTATTTTCGAATCAGTTACAGAAGCAAATAATGTTTGTATTTTGGGTTTCAGTAGATTCTGTAATATAAATAAGAGTAATTTAACTTTAGAATTCCGCCTGCGCCCAACGGTATTTAACTATATCGACCACAAGACTTAAGACTATACGCATTTCAACAATTTTTAATTGAATATCAGTCTACATCAATCATAGCGTTTTGGCTAAAAACAACAAATCCTTGAATAGACAATTTAATATCGTTAAGTATTTCTACAGCGATTTATTTAACCACCATAAGTCTTGTAGAGTGTGATGTCCCTTGTCATTTATTGTATTCCATTGCGTTCTTTAATTTCGTTGAGTAGTGCACCGCAAAAGATTCTCGCACAAGAAATCTTTGTGTACCCTCTCTTTGTAAATAAAATGTGTCATGTCAACTGTCTGAGCAGTCGTCGTACAAAGCTCAGCTTAAATATTGGATTTTGGCGTAATACTGGACCGAATACCACAGAGTAGATACTACAAACAAGAATTTTATTATTTATCGTTCACAACTTCTTCTTAATCTTCATGACTCGTATTAAATAATGCAAGTCATCATCATCATCATCTCAGCCGCACCACGCCCACTGCTGGGCATAGGCCTCCTCCAAGGATCTCCGCGACGATCGGTCCTACGCTGCCCTCAGACAGTGGCTACCCGCGACCTTTACCATCGGTCGGCCGGTCGGTCCATCTCGTTGAGGGTCTACCCACTGAGCGTTGTCCGGTGCGTGGTCACCATTCGAGAACAAGTTATATATTATAATAAAGATTAATAATTGTAATTCCATAGGACTATAAATTTCTTATGAAAGATTTATGTAGATTAATTCAATACAAGCAGGTCCAACGTAATGATAAATTATATTTGTTACAAAATTGAAATCCTGACTTTAGATATATTAAGTAATACGCTTGAGATAACAGTATTTTCTTAAATAATGACATTTGAAAAAGCATTCAACATTACATCGGATAAAAAGACGAGAGACCAGAAGCTATTAGAGTAAAGGCTATCAACACCTCTATTACCTATCTCTGTTGATAATGATGATTATCGATTTAGCTGAATTCAAGTTTCAGTTGGATAATATATATACAAATATTTATAATGTGAATGCGCAAGTTTTGTTAGTTTTTGTGCATGCGGGATGGGTAATCTCCGGAACAACAGCAATCAATTTGACCATTTTGAAAATATTTGTCTGTATATCCTGTTATAACTTAAGTACACTTGGCCAATCTTAATGAAAACATATATAAATTAACTAGATTCATTATGAAATCACTTTGTTTTATACTATTTAAGGATTTGTATGGATTACGTACGTTACATCTACTAATATAAAATGTTTATTTATTTCTTTATCGAGTCATACAAAAGTAAAAGAACAAAAGGCGGACTTGATGCTACAAGCATTCTCTCCCAATCAACCTCAGTGTAGTGGGAATGTTCAACGTGAACAACGTCGGGGGTTGGCTAGTAGGTTTATAGGTACTAAATCGAGACATATACGCGTTATTTGCTTATAGTGACATATCTGATAATACGAAGATATTGACTATTACGATCAACTTAGATTTTTTTAGCTTAGAATAGAACAGATTAGAATAGAAAAAAAATATATTTCTTTTGCTACAACAACACGTGAATAGCATATTAGGTATACAAAAAATTGTACTAATATAAAACACAGTGACATAACATTTCGAGCTAACATTAAACCGTGGTACTTAATCTAAACAACTAATCTACGGTTAGCATACAGCCAATAGCCAACATAGCCAACGTTATCATATGCTATAGCGCCAGAAAAAGGTGCTCCCTGAGTTAAATGCCGCAGCCACGTGGCTGATACTCAGTAAGCCCTGTTAGTAACGCAATGAAATGAAACGTGAAAACGTGACAACTCAGTGCAAGATTACGCAATAGGGGAACAAGATTGAATTGAGTAGTTGGCTGAAAATAACGAAGGTTTATTTCAATATTACAGTTTCAAATATCGGGTATTCTGCTGCTTAGATAAGGCTGGTTTCAACGTTTTGGCATCCCAGTGCAGGGGATGGATTTAATCTCGTTATCAACAAGGTCTAGAGCTTTGAAGAAGAGTTTACTAATTTATGTGTCGAATTTACTACAATTTAATACAATACAATATGAATTAAATTCTCCAACCATAACAACTTAGACGGACGGCTTAATGTCCCGTGGCTTAAAGCGCTCAGAAAATTATACGAATAATGGTCACGCTTTTAATTTCCAACTGAGTACGTAGTTGCTTAACTCGGTTTTTCACTTGCGGTACACGCGAACCGGAATATCAGCAACGTCATTATTGATATAAAGATTAAAATATATTTTTTTGGAATCTTTGTTTGTAGCTCTGTAGCTCTGTATGAGGTGTCATACTTAAACCATAAATCAGATTTTGATGTTACCTATACTTGGCATATTAGTAGTTTATATTATGGGCCATAATCTAAGATATATTTTACCCCGGGAAATGGATCTGTTCTCGCGTGAAGTAAAATTTTATATGAATATTCTACTAACAGGGCAGTCCATAAACATTTGAATTACGTGGTTGCAGCTGTAAATTAATATATTTTAATTGACAAAGGAAAAAAACTACACCTTAAATAATATATATCCTATTTCTAAACGTAAGACGCGGGATTTATGAAGCGAAGCGAGGGCGATTACTTACACCTATTATCATGTTTTTCTTATGCCAATTTTGAGTAAAATTTTTGGAATAGTATAAACGTTTAGATCACTTTTTGACATAATTGATTTTGACATTTGCGCCTTCTGTGCACAAATTAAATCCGGGGAAAACTTGTAACAAGTACTATTTAAATTACCTAATATATTACCACATCCATATGGCTATCTCAATTTTGGGGCATTCTCTCAGATAAATTCCATATCCACTGTGCTGGGTATGCGAAGGTTAAAAGACTACAAATTTAAAAATAAACGGAAAATTTTCATGTAGACCCTGTTTTCATTATGCTGTTTTATTCCACTTAAATGCAAATATAACTTCAAAAATTAGAAGTGCGCACTATATTTAAAACCACACATTCTGAGTGGACCGCAGGTCAAATTATTAAAACTCTCACTCTCTATTAAAGCGAGTTAATTACCATTTTCTCATTCACCTGTTGCTCGTATCCAATGAAGCAAGCCCCTTTAACTATAAATTCAATCAGAATAAACCCTAGGCTTAGTCATAGTGATCCGATGACAACTCAGATAGTCTACATCACAGCTCTCGTTACTTGATTGAGTATTTAATAGAATGACAAATTTGAAGTATAGATAATATACCAGGAGGTATTTTAAAATACAATGGGAAAGGGTAACAACTTCCTAACATATGACCTCACCTATGAGAATTGGCTTACTCAGCGCAACGTTTGTCATCTAACAGATCTATTGCTGGGTGTAAGGATCTCCGTAGAGAAAAAAAATTCCCTTCTATTTTACGACTCACGATTCAGCCACCCCCAGAGGAGAATCATTCCCGTTTAAGGAGTAGATAGTACAGATAAGATCCCAAACAGTTGATGCGCAACGCTTCTACCCACGGCAGCTTGTTCTCGAACATCCAAACCCTTCTTGTAGGCAACTGAATGCCAGAATTTTTTAAAGTATATATTTTTACACAGCTCTCATATAGGTGGATATAATCGAACAATTTTTGGCGTTTAGTGTTACTATATCAAAATTAGTGTATAAAAATGTACAAGTGAATTCACTGTTTACACAATATTCTGAACCTTCAAGCGAATTGTTACCAAGGGACTTTTAGTAGAAACATAACCAAAGACCTCTCTCGAAGTAGCCGGATAATTTTGGAAGATACAGAAGAATTTGAAATCCACTTATTTTGTAACGTTTATTTGTTTCGGCCCCGACACACTTTCACTTAATTGTCTGGTATTGATGTATGTAGTTATGAACTGTTATCACTACAATATTGAAAACTGTCTTATACCTACTATCTGTAAAAATACGAGCTGATAGTGTCATTAATGCCATAAGCTGAATTGTTTACATTTTTCTTCAGATTTGTACCTTAAGCCGTTACACGAATATTCCAGAAAAAAAATCGTGTTCCCAAAATGTTTTAATTCGATGTATTTTTTTCCCTATATTTTAAACCTTCAAGAGAATCAAGTATTCAAATTTTATAAACGTCTTAAATAAATCTCAGCTTTATGATATAGATACAAGATCGAACACGGTCCAAAAACTTGTCATAATTATCTAACATTCTAAGCTGTTCCAGCCGACTGCATAACCCAAAACCCTTCATTCAAAAGCCTTGTTACTAATTGGGCTACTGAGTTACTAGTTGTGAGGCCCTAAAGCTACGGGCCTTACAAAGTTAGATTTTGCCAATAAATGTCAATTTATTTGCTCGTATTTAGCAATATTTTTATTAGATGTAATCAGGCAGCAGTAACTGCTGAGAATGGCATCTCGACTGTGTCAGCTGTCAGCATGACAATGGCTGAGGCGAAAGCTTTGTTCCGGTTTATTTGGAGAATACTGAGTAGGTATTGATTTAGGATATTTATTCCTTTGTTTACAAAAATACTTATTATGTAGATTTCTTGCTTCAGTAGAAGTGAGAAATTTTAACGTCAGGCGAATTTTTATATGATGATTTTCATTTCACAAAAGTCATGTTTTTGTTAAATTTTTATGCACATTGTTGAAAGAGTACAAGTTACAATGCTAAAGGTTTTAGATATTAACTAAACACAGGAGACCTGAAGCTCACATCAAGCGTAGTAACATAGTCAACACGAAAGTAAAAAGTTCTTATATTGCCAAAGGACTCCCGCCTGCAACTTATAGCTAACAATTATTTTGTTATTACATCAACTTAATGGGACATTTGTGCTTATGAAACTGAGCTCTCAACCACGACGTTACAATCGACACAAGCCATTGTATTTAGAGAGTTTCACATATGTACATACAAGACAGGACGTATGAAAACGCAATTCACTATTTGAACTATCGATCAATCGAGCGCGCACCCGTTCCAAAGTCAAAAGAAGTTTATCAACACTGTAAGCAAGGAAATAGAAAAGCGATTGCCATATTGGTGAATATCCAGGATCCGAATACTCCGGAAAACAAGACAATACCAGCCTGGTTGCCATACAGCGAGAAGTGCCCAGAAATAAAGGTCAATAGTTTTTTCATTGCTGACTACGTTGGAGATTGATATCTATAGCATTGCTAGTGCAGCAATCAAATATACGGTAAGTCATTCATTCGTCACATAAATAAGCTTGAATAACTCGTTTGAATCGATACAAGTCGACAGTACTACGTTTAGGGTTACAAATCCGCGCCATACCCTGGCGACAAGCTTACATCTCAGGTTGCACACGAATAATCTTATTTGTGCCAGCTTTAATACTAAATACCCTGTCCCGTAGTAACCTCCGATGTTAGCCGAGAAATGTCAACAAATAAATGTATATATACTGTGGTAACAGAATTTAGACAAAGACAGACAGTGGTAATTGTGATATCCTTTCCAAACAACAGGATACTTAGCGAGGTACAGGTCAGGAAACGCACCTCCAAGACTCAAGACGTAGTACGTAGGTCTCCTGCATGAGGCCCGAAGTTTGAATCGGGCACATGCCTCAGTAAAAAAAAGATCATGAGGAAACCTGCATATTTGAGTTTTGTGAAAAGCATCGACGTGGCTCAACTACTGCAATAACTAAGGACGATGGCTTGACCCCCGCACTAGGATTTTCTGATGTGGGTGGTATGGACACACACAATAAAATATCAAAACATCCATAAACTGAGAACATAAAGTTATCTATCACATAAATTAACAATCTTATAATATCGATCGTTGACTCCCCCACAAATCACTGAGATTGGATGTCTTATAATAAAAATCTTTGAGTTTTTCT
>PDGT01000065.1:1245015-1261048 GCA_003671415.1 Megathymus violae | reverse complement strand
ATATTATTCTACATTTTTTTCAATTATATGTTGTAGATTATTTTCATACATAATTATATCCTTTATACATATATATTTCATACATATATTTTTACAAAGTCGATTACATACTTTTTTTGTATTAATTTTAATATTATAATTGTATATTTCAATTTAGGACTTTCGCTATCGTAGATCTCTGATTTTTGGACACATTCGATAATTTTTTTCTTAAAATGTACCATAATTAAAGTACTTAATTATCCAGTTCTTGCTTAATAAAATCGAATGAACTTGATAAACTTCCTATACATCTAGTATAAGACTAACAACCTGAGGGGTTATTCATGGCCATACAGATATCTGAAGTTACTTAGAAGTAATGCAGTAGACTGTATTATGGTCTGAATGAAAACCTGACTGATGAGGACAGAGTAAAGAGGTGAAAATAAGAAGCTGGACATTTGTTGATGAATGATATGTTCTAGAACTTTAGAGAGGAAAGGTTTATTTTAAAATGACAAAAAAATATTTTTTTAAATTATTACTTTTTAATTCCAATATTATACCGACATAGAGTAAAGTGTGAATTTTATTAGTATTTTTTTTATTTTAAACAACAAACAATATTTTATTATTTATAGATTTTTATATAACTACTAATGACACAAAATTTTTTACTACATTCTATTTCTTTACATAAACTCATTTGGTCAGCGTACTCCAGTATCTTAACTGTTGAACTATTAAAATCATTTATAACCGAATTTATTTAAGGATTAGAAATATAGATGGCGTTACTAAGGTATTACAGTTTTTATATGAAATTATCACAATGTCGACATAACCTTTATGTTAATATCTGTTCACTGATAGCATCACAAGCACCTCGCGATCACGTACTGTAACTCCAACAATATTTTACATTACTCTAAACGTCACTTACACGTTCATGTTACATATCATTTTTATGTCCTTGTATTTTTTCCGTTGATACGTGAGTACGGTATATTTTCATTCGTTTAGAATGTTTATTTCTATAGGCGTTACAATCATATAAATAGCGGCATTAGTAGGTAGGTATTAAAGAACGTTATTTCATAGTCCACAGACTGAACATAGATTGTAGTTTTCAAATCGTTATGTACCTAGTGTTATAGCACACTTTCATTAAATAATAATAATAATTATTATTATTAATCGGCTATGAACACTATTAATTTTTGTATGCAGTATGTAACCCAGTGGTTTGAACGTTGGTCTTCCGCGCGAGAGACTGGAGTTTGAATCCTGCACGCATGACAGTTATTTGTAACGTTCACAAAGACGTGAAATCTGTCAACATGAATTAATCTAACCCGAGAGTTGACCCGTGCCCAAAAATAGGACATTTATGCATTCTAGTTATAATAATGTACTATCAAATTGCTTTACTGAAAGAAAACATTACGAAGAAACCTTTTTATATGAGCATACTCAAAAACATAGGAAATCATTTCTATAATGGTGTTGCGAATCGATACTGGTTAGTCCATCTGCTACTTGTGTTCTTGGGTTTCTGGTACGTAAATTAAATTAGTATTAATTTACTTTGCAACAATCCGCAAGCACAATGTATGATGGTATATATTTCCATACATGAATGAATGAATAATATGATACGGTTTGTAATAATGATACGGAAATACGAAGATCGTCAAGATATTTTAATGTCGAAAACAAATTATTGATAAACTCAAATATATTTAAATGAAAGTCACTTCTCATAGTGAGACCACTATTTATCAATATGACCTTAAAGAAACATTTGAAACAGGCCATGAAAAAACATGGTTCTTACAAATGGAGTACAAAAGGGTCTTTCATCAAAACCCATTCAGTTTGAAGATTCACAATATTGAGAATGAACTCCCAGTGGATTTGTATGTGTTGTAGGTAATCTAGCTATTCATAATATACTGTGTTTTTGATGGAGGATATAAGGCCAATAGTGAACTGCAGTTGACTTTCAAATATTTAAAGTTCTGGACCGGATAAGAGGTGCTGGATCGGTCGTGATCAACCATATGACTCTGGGAGAACAGTAGCATGTCATAGCCACGAGCTGATGAGACTTATAATGAAATAATATTGTGGAAATCTATGAATTTCCATGGAACCAACCCAAAAACCAATACGCGTGGAAGACATCAGTGCGATCACTCGAGTTTAAGTTGGTGCTGATTGGTTACTGAAATGGTTTTAGATGGTAAATTCATATTTAACTTGAAAGCCACGCTAACGTGCCATTCAACTTTTAAAGATTTATTTCGCGATAATAACGTGCAACACGATACTTCAAGTAAACTTATGTCCTTGTAAAAACATGTTGGGGCCAGCGATGTCTGTGTAAACATTCCTAATGGGCATTCAACTTCAAATCTTGATAATAGGAGTGATAATAATTCTAAGACCGACCACGAATATTCGTAGAAATGTAGTTTTCATTCAAGTAAGCGAATCGCCATTTATAGCAAATGGTCTTTTGGATTTTTTGCGTTTCTACACTAATAATATCGTTAGTCTAAAATAGTTTTAGTTAAATAAAATTGCATCATTAATAAGCGTTTATAATTTTTGATTCAATATTTTTTTTTATATCCAGCTACTCCATTGATATTATGATAGCTGAATCGTTTGTTTATTTTTAAACAGTTCCTTATGGATGGCACACAATTTAATATAGTAAAATTAGTTGTGACATCTAAATTGAAAGATATATTTTTCGACTGGGGTCATAACTTAACTGTAGTAAAATTAGTTTAGCTAAGCATGTTGTTAGTAAATTTATATGTTGTTGTAATAAACATAAAATGACGATCTTTATGATCTATCATCAATTCTAAGAAAATGTGCAAACATTCTAATGGTCTTAACTGTTGGAAGTTGGTTAAAATTGAATTTAATTTAATTCCTATATATTCTAACATAAGTACATGCAATTTTGGGTAATATAAAGTGTGAATAATTAATCAGTTACTCACTAATCAATCATAACTAATTTAAACACCCTAAAACTAATATAGCCATGAATTGTGGAAACGTAGCTCAAAGTGAAACACACATGTATTTGCATAAATTACTGTCATTAGCTATGATATACTAAATTAAATTCTGTAGTAGTTTGTAATAATTGTTTGCTCACACGATGTCATTGCATATTAACACTCCGATAGAAATTACAGTAGCGCACGGTTCCTGTGCTGTAGTTAAAACAACAACCAACTAGTTACTGCGCTCAACCGACGCAGTAAAAACATTTCCATTGAAATCGTACTCCGAAATTTCGTTTTACAATTTCCACGCTACGTTCACACGCCGTGACAACGGCGACAAGTGTACCGGTGAAAAAAAATATTTTTGACAAAACAATTTCCGCAGTAAAATTGGGCATTTTTGTCATCAAGTGTATCTATGGATGTTTCGCACCTGCAAATGGGACTTTGGATTCGTCAATCGAAGAATAACATGCCTTGTGAAGCGGTGTTACGGCTGTTTTTGCTGTTGTATTTGAATATCGAGCCATGAATATTGAAATGGTTACAGAGCGACCCCGATAGTTAGTTAGGAATTTTTAAACGGTAATTTTGAATCGCCACTAAATTTGCCATTGAGTTTAAATATTTTATTGATCCTGATTTACTGCTGGACACTAACTACTGAGCAATAAATTTTATAATAGTTCCTCTTTTATTTAAATGTTCTACTTTACTGTAATTGCATCTCCTTTCAAGATCTTTTGTAAATATGTCTCCTCTCTGACCGAAAAATATCATGATAACTTAATAAAGTTTGTTTCTTCTGTTATGGATATCTAGGTTCCACGAGGCAGCGTATTTCTCTATATGCTTCAGAAATTAAACCTTTCTTCTTTCCATATGCTGACGATTAAAAATTTATAAACAAGCACATCTAATAAATTTTTACGAGCGATAGAAATCTGATGAAAGATCCTGGATTTGCTAAGGGAAACATATAATTGAAGCTGTGGGGTCTCTCTGGTGGTTAATTATATAAGAGTTTGCCCACATCCAACAATATTGCCCTTGTTCAATCTATACTTTTGTCCATAATTCATTATGCTAACGTATGCTATATTGAACAATTACACAAACATACACGCCTCCTAAATTTATATATGTAGAACCACAATAGGCGCCCGAAAATATGACTACGTTTCTAAATTTTGCACCAAACTGAAGAAGCGTCCAATATTTCTTCTCCATAATGCTACCATTTCTTGTCTTCTACGCCGTGTGCTCTTTAAACCGAATTATCCCTCTTAGCTCAAAAATTTGTCCATTTCTCTCTCAATCATTCTCTATGTTTCGCTACTAGTTACACTATGAGTAGCTATGTATTCAATACATCGTACCTCAAAAAGTCGTTCATCGATACTGCCATTCAACTTATTACCTAATACTACTGCTACTTTTCTATACTATACCTTTTCCTTCAATGATCGAGTTAAAGCGCATTTTCTGTCTTATTTGATTTCAATTGACCCTTATGTTTCTTGTTCGCCTTTCCTGTGCATTGGTCTCTTAGTAATCTCATATACTACACCATGTATTCTGTGAGTGTGTCAGGTATTCTTAACCTTATTTTCAAAAGTTTTCAATGTCTAAATACACCCTCTTTGTAGAACCAACAATGAAATATTTTTACATATTTTGGTCCTAATGTTTGAAAGTTAGGTAAAAGCGGTCTGCCCGCTTTCATCTTTGTCCGCAATGCGTCCGTGATTCCTTTAGTGTAACGGATATCCATGGGCAATGATGACCACTTACTATGAGTTGATCCTTCTATTCGATCGTATTCGATTCGATTTTATAACATTTGTTACACAACATATATTTATAAACTCTTAACTGTTTATTTATAGGTAAGTGTGAATATTGTAGCGATAGGAAAGCATGGAAGAGATTATAGCAAATACACTCTGCTCCATTAGAAAAGGGACGCGTCAGACTAAAGTTACATGTCCTTTTATCTCTAACAAGTGAGTAACTAAACATATTTTCCTTTTACAGAAAACACATACATTATTACTAAGTAAATAGTGTGCTGTTTGCACCTTCATAATGCTAATGATGATTATAAGTATTGGTCATCACTGGCCATTTGATCGGAAACTAGTAAGGAAACTTTAAAAAACTCACCCTTTCCAGAGTGATAGCGGGTTATATGGATGTCGTACATTGTCGGCAAACGCTTCGATGCTAGCATCTGATAATTATGATCGCAAATGTGTCCAAATTCTATCAAAAATTGTCTTTGCTCACCTTGGTATTTGTATTGTTACTGATGTTCAAAACTATCTAGAAATAACCTCAAAGAGACTTTTTACAGACATTGTTATATCTGATATCAAAATATTATTACCTTAAATACAACAATCCCTAACACACGAGTTGTCTCTAGCACTAATATCATTCAAACTGTAGTAATAGTTCACTTGGAACAAGTCGCAGTCATCAGAAGTGGTTGTTTGTTTTCTTCAACTTAACGTGTAATGTTAAGAAGATTTTTAAGTACAAAAATCTTGCTCATAATAATATAAGGACATTAAATACCATAAAATTACGAGTAAGGATGCTATGATAATAAATATAAAAGCAACTTTATTTATTTTTGTAGCCCATATAATTTTATTATACTCAAGTTGTCTGTCATATATTATTCCCATAATCTAGCTTACGTTGACATAAAGAAAAGGACGAGTAGGAGAAATTCTTTGTTATGGAGCCTTAAAAATGCAAAAGGAAGGTAAATTCGCCAAGAGCTATAAAATAAAATGATGTTTATTCTTATGAAATTGGATTCAGTTGGTAATATGTCCACACACGTGAAAGATGATATGAGCGGTTTTTTTATGGCTTTACGACTTTCTGTATGGTTAATTAAAGTAACAATTTTGTTTGGCAAAAAATATATTTGTTACGACTGTTTTAGTGTATACGGCAGAAGCTTCTATTAGTCTGTGGTAGGTGGACATGAATATCTAATATATAAAATGCTCGTGTCACAGTTTTAGTTACTATACTCCTCCGAAACGGCTTGAACGATTTTGATGAAATTTTATATGTATATTCAGTAGGTCTGAGAATAGGTTATTATCTATTTTTTATATTTTTTATTTTTATATATAAGTGATAAGGGTGGTCTACCCCAAATTTAATTTTTTCATTTTTTGGACAAAATTTTTTATTTTTATTTTTTATGATGTGGCAATAAAAAATACATACAACCCTAAATTGTCGCTTTTCTACTATCAACCCCTAATTTTTAGTAGCGATATTAGTAAATCAATAATTTTCAACCCAGGTCGATAACTGATTAATTATCACTTGATCAGTTATCCCCGCCAGGCGTCTATCGGTGTCACTTCTGACCCAGTAAACAGCACGGACTAGGGATGAGATCTCTTTTCTCACTACCTACAGTTTTCGGCCATTATTATTACTGATTGTGCATCGTTATAGTGTTATAGTGACGTTATAGTGACGTTAACAATTATAATTTTACTATTTCAATGTTATTTTCAAATAAATTTATCATTAATTCATTCATTCATATCACACCATGTTTTCACACGGACAACTATTCGTGGCATGCTCTCGAGTGGGCACACCATATCGTTTGTTTGTGTTAGCTAAAGATAAGAAAACAAAAAATATTGTACACCCTATTGCGTTAAGGGATTGATATTGTTTTTTAGTAAAAATATTATAATTAACAATACATATATATTGTTTGCAGCAAAGTGACGTCACATCCGTTACGAGGAGGGGATGGCGGACAGTCACCGTCAAGCACCTATATAAGACGATGAGCGCTCGTCTGGAAACACTTATATTTGTGGTGAACGTGTTAAGGGGAAACTCTGCCCGTTTGAATAGTCAATTCTGTTTCGTCTTATATTTATTTAGAATTGATTTACAAGTCTGCTCGATTTGCCATTTCGTAATTCATTAATTTTAACCATTTAAAATACTCGTGATCTTAATGAAGTTCTTATTTTTATTTATTTAGTCCCGTTCTGCTAAGAATATAATTAATAATTTATATGGCAAAACAACGTTTGCCGGGTCAGCTAGTATGTACATATATAAGTACTTTGAGTTGGTTAATTATGCGAGTTACATCGGGTGAGCGTTTTTTGTTTTTGTGAATTTTACCATAACTCCATATTTTAAAAGTAAAAAGTAATGTATAATAATTTTTATATTTTATTTATATGTTTATGTGCGTATTATATTAATTTATTATCATTTCCTTCGGAACAGATAAACATTAGAGAACCTGAGAAATCTCTATAATGTTCTCAGGCGGATTATTACTTTAAGCCCTTTCAACGTGGAAGAGATCAAAGCCCAGCAGTGGAAGAATTATGATTTGTTTCTGACTCTTTTTTTTGGACTGTTTATAGATTTAAAGCCACGTTAAGGCCAAGCTAAAGCCTGAGGCGTGCCGTGATCGTGATGAAACACTTCTTTCTTCACCCTCTTCCGGCTTATTCATATTATAGTCTGTTATTTTTATTTTTCAGCTTGTATGTTTTAAAACTGTACATCTTAGCCCGTCTGTTTCATAATATGAGTTTTTTATTTATCTGAGTTTGCATGGAAAAATCACGTTTAAGCGATACGGCCATCCATTGTTATTTTTTTGTACTGTTTTGTATCTTTTTTTTGAACTATTATACCTTGTTATGTGTAAAAAATTATGAATTAAATAAATAAATACATTTTAGGTGTATAAAGGGCTCTATCGATCCTTGAGTCCAAGCCAACCTCTTCTTTTTTGGTACACCCTAATCACAAGGTATTGGAGCCAGGTCCACCTATTATTAGAAGTCGCTAAGATTCGTACTACTCAGCTTAATTCCATCGAAGCACGATGATATGGTTATTTACCTGCCTAGCTTCATATTACCTTTTAGAATCAACAGAGAAATATTCTACGTATTTAGGTTGCAGTACTAATGAGCTGTTTAAAAAAGGGAGCCCTCCTTCTTTACGGCTGGCAATGTTAATGGTACTTTTGAGGCATTATCAATTATAAAGCGATCAGCAAATTGATTTGTCAGCTATTAATATAAACAAATTCTTTATCACATTAATACTATCATTAGGTAAATCAGAAAGAGTGCCTAAATTGTTGCCTGGATTTAATATACATTAATTATAATCAATATTACGATCTCTTTCTCCCAAATACATTTAATTCTGTTCGATAACTAGTCATCATATTTAGTGGTTCATCAGAACAGTTCAAGAGTCTGGAACAGACGTGATAAATGTTTATTCAAACTTGTAAGCTAACAAATCATGTAGGATGAACATCAACGAACTCCAACAGAAGGAGCATGACGCTATAGTGCCGTCCATTGTTCTGCAAGGACCTTTCGACTGTAGGCAATTGACATGGACGCATTTATATCTGCCCTCGTAACTACTACTTTTTAAATTTCAAATCAATATTGATAATTCATCTAACTTTATATAATAACACATAAGCGAAAACGTGAAATATGAATATTTCACTTTGTAATATACAATCAAATGCCTGCAATTTAGTTGAGCAGTTATTTCAAGAGTTTCAAGTGTTGATTTAACGTAATTACATAATTCACCATCACAAAATGTATTACATCTGTAATATTTATTTATTTTTATTTCTCCTACTAGATTCCACAATTTATATGGTTTAATACAACACTCAAGTAGTTTAATAGAACACTCAATTAAATAATTATCTAATTATATATACATTTATTATTTGCAATGTTACAAACAAACGACAACTGATTAAAAATAGTTATTTATGCAACTGTTGTATATTAAGGGGTATTAAAACACGAATGTGCGATAATAGTATCACATGTGTGTTTTAATACCTAATTATCAACAGTTGCATACAAGACTTCATATACTCCCATGCTTTAAAGCCTCTATAAAAGATTCTGAAACAGTTTACTGCTAACATTAAAACAACCAATCTTAGTAGCCTAATATCATCCAATACTGAGTATATACAAATAAACTTTGTGTTAATGAAAGAATTATTTATCGTAGTCGTAATTAACATTTTGTATAGTAACACATCTTTGTAACACTTTTGCTCATTTTTTTGGAAACAAAACAATAAAAGTATCGAAGAAAAATGGCGACGATTTGAAAAACCTACTTTTTTTACGGCGCACGGCGTTCTGGTAGTGAAACGCACGTGAATGACATTGTTCTTTTTTTAAAATTCATACAAATGTTCTTTTTTTTTGAAATTCATAGAGATACCACACATCGAGCAGTAACAATGTGGCTGTCTGTTGAGTAAACCCTTCGCACAAAAGGGATCGAAAAGAAACAAAGGAGTGTTATAATGAAATTCAGTACAACATTATATCATCCGTTTGGATGATATAATGGTTATTGTGTCATTGGGTGTTTTAATGTTGGCAGTAAGCTAACTGTTTCAGAATCTTTTATAGAGGATTTAAAGCATGGGAATAGATAAACAAAATTATATAACCAAATAACATAATTATAAAAAATAGAACTATTATGGCACATACACACACATACACGTGGGAAGAAACAAATAAATAAGGTTGAAGAAGGTCGAAAATAGTTATTTAATTTTTTTTGATAACCAAAAGGTCTGCAGATATCATAAATATAATATTATTTACGCAATTACATGCTATCCCTATATACTAATTTTCATCAAGATCCATCAAACCGTTTAAAGTTTTCGTTTTAAGTTGTAAAATGACATACAAACAGACAAAAATTTTGAAAATGGTGATAATTGGGTCACTGAACGCTGAAACAAATATTATTTATTAAAACATATGAAATGAAATTAAATGTAATAATTATAAATACAAATCGACCGCATTCAAAGCACAATTGACCTGAAACTGCAAGTTGCACGGGAACATTCCTGCATCCGGCAGTTGTCCTTCTTTCAGTGTGATGCGAAATGATTTTTACTCTTTCTCCAACTCTTGTCTATTATTTGCAGGTTTCAATGGACCTTACGTAACATCCTATTTCTTCTAGGTTAATAGGAAAAAATATTAACCCAGATAAACAATACGTATGTAGAATAAATCAGCAAGTTTAGTAAGTATAATTATAACTTACCTTCGCGTTGCTTCAGTTATGACGTGCATAAATCGCACCCAAAATATTTTTAATTTCAATTTTTTAATTATTTTTTTTTTAATTTCAATACTCGACAAACGATCAATAGGACTACTAGACATATACCACAATCTATTCACATCTGTTATACCAAAAGGAAGGAAAAATAATAGCTGGGTAACTTGGTAGGTACTAGCTTTTCAGCATCATAGCGAAAACGTATATACATTTTAGGATTTCTTGTATACAAACGACTCGTGAAATGTTACTGATATCGCAAAATACAAACCAGTTTGATATTCAAACGAACCGACCGATAAATGTACCTATGTACAAACGAGTGAGTTGCCAGTCAAGAGAGATCCCTTCGAAGTTGTCAGTTGAAATTTTGAAGCATATCAGTATTAGACGATGAAAAGAGTATCATATTGCTAATGGTAATTAGGACAAAAGGTTACGCGACACCATAGTCGTCTTTAAGCAGATTTTGGTTTAGAAATATTGAATTTATTTATATTTTGAAATCATTATTAAGAGAGTCTTTGATACAGTCAGTCTAAGTTGAAGATGTAAATAAATCCGATCAATCAAACTCGCCTCGTATACGTTTTCGTACCTTAGGTAAATAAATGTATCCAAGATTTTATCTATTTCCTAAGGATGGATGGATTAATCCTATGGATAGATCAATATGTTTCCTATGGATATTTAATGATTTAAGGTTATAATAAACATTTTTTCCTTACATTCCTTCCTTCCTTACATTTTCCATATTTTTCTTTAATTTATTAGTTACTACCAAATTGCCCTTACTTCGCAAGAAAACCACGCCTTACATTATTTTAAATTAATTTACAACTTTTTTATTTACGGATGGATTGTAATGAAACAAACTTTAAGCATTAAGTGACGCTTACTGCAATACATTAGTGAAAACCAGAACGGAATCGGTTAAGTCGTTTCTGAGATCAGCGGCAACAAACGCACAAACAAACAGAGAAAAACTCTAACAGCTATTGTTTTGGGTTCTGTTGCGTTAATTAAGGCCCGTAATAATATTTTTTTCCATATATCGTTCATGTGCAGAAAGCGATCAGTTAGAATTTTATTATTAGTAAAGATTACATAAACAAAACCGTTAGCCATTTTTTATATACATACACAATTCAGTTTGTTAGGGAGCCACTTATCACGCAAGTTTCCGGCTACCTTTTTGGCCACTGACACGTCTGCAGCTGCAGCACCCCTCGTGTAAGTGGAGGGATGGCAATCTGCCGTCACGTGAGATTTATATTAGTTTGCTATAAAAATAAAACAGTAAGCGTTTTCAATATTGTAGTGGAATGAATAATTCAATAAAATCAATAATCGACAATCACTTAAGTAACAATAAAATTATTAATTCGTTACATCTATTTATCTATCTATCGTTTTATATCATATCGTCTTCAAAAGGTTCAGTGTTCTTTCATGGAGCTTGGAGTTCGTTTTCACAATAAGGTTCCAAAATTGATACGTGAGTTACCTATTGGAACCTTTAAGCGACGTATTAAAGTACAGCTTATAGGTAAAGGATATTGTAGTAAAGATGGATATATTAATGACAAGGACGCCTGGAAATATTAGTGTCAAAACTGTTGAAATAGTGTTTACACCTACTTTGTTATAGCCATGTGTTGTACTAAAAGATGTGCTGAGGAGTTTCTATCGCAGTTTCTTCTCCTCAATGTTAAAGCACCTTTAGAAACGGTAGTAGAGGCAAAAAATTACATGCATAAGAGTATCTACAAAGAACCTAAATGATTTAATGTTTTGGATTTGATTTGATATTTATCTATCTATATATGTTTCAATTGTAGTGATGAAAATTAATTGTTTGCAAAGTCACATGAAGCAAACAAATGTGTACCAATTACAGAAGTTATTATCACTCTATACAATAAAAAGTGATGTTTAAAAGCACAAAACAAACACTCGCAATATATCATATGCGAAGAGTTATTGCTGATCTAAAAATCTGATTTATGATACAACCTAAAAAATTTACGAGTAAACAGTTTTTATTTCTGCACTTTGTTCGGCTGTAATGTATTTCTGTCCATCGATGTATTTCTGTTTCCTTCAGAGTGATCATGAATTCTGTAATTGGCAAAGAATAAAGTCTTATTTCTGTCTGTCTGCTGTCCGTAGTTTTTTTTTACGTTTATGTCAATCTTGATCCATTAAAATATGCCGTAGATTAGTACGAAGATTTTTTGCCTTAATGGTGTTTGCTATTTTTAAAAACTACCAAATCGGCCTGGTTACGTCCTGGTAGTTGCTAAAATGGTAAATTGTTAGTTCAATTGGAAACATCTATACATAGTGTATTTTACCTACTGAATTAAAAAAGCAGAATTTTATAAATCACTCTATCTGTTAGTAAAAAGAAAATGTCTCAGATATAGAAGATAGTGTAGATTACCATCTTAACTGTCTTAAAATCTATGCGTATAAATCTATAAGGATTAAAATATTTAATATACATAAAAGGGTTGGAGATAAAAAATATTTGTATAGCCTCATAATGGGCACTAGTTGATTGTCGAAAGATTTAAGCAATTAGAATTCTCATATTAACAGAAAATGCCCAAGAGAGACCGAACGACTTATGAACGATTACCCCCAACAATAACAAACTGTATTCATATTACTTGATGAAGTACAATTTTTTGTTATATTAAGAGCCGATAAATGAGCAGACGGACTACGTGATGGAGAGCGATTACCGCCACACATACAAAATTGCCAATTAACAACAAGGTCGTCACTGACCCGATGACCCTATGAGCGACCCTTATAACTGACCCTACGAGCATTACATGCCTCATTAAAACATGCTGACATATAAACACTGAACCCGCTTCTTATATTGCAACTGAATACATGAAAATTTTACAGTTGATTTAAGAAAGTGGACAGTAGATAGCCAGTGATAACAATCTTACCAAAAGGCATGAGCATCGTGTAGATTAAACTGGATAGTACAGAGTCCAGCAAATGACAAACGAAGAGATCTGGTTCCAATGTCTCGTCTGTTAGTTAAAAGAGTACTACGAGTACATGAACAGGAGAAAATTAGACTCAAGGAAGGATTAAAGAACAAGGCAGGGCCCACTTACAGGCCGAAAGTATTAATAATGTGATCTAACTATTACCATAACGGTGTTTTCATATTCCATACACTCGTATTCCACTCAGCCTCCACTGCCCAATATCAAAATTCCGTATAATTAATTCTTGATATACTGATGCCGGGGGATAAATAATCTAAAATTTCTGTCATATTTTTCGTACCACAAACTCGTCAAAATCATCAAAAGCCTTCTGAACTCATGCCGTGAATAACATTCACGAGTTCCTCAAACAATTTGAAACTGCACTGAATTATGAACAAAGCACTACCGAAATGAATCCTGGGTATTTTGAACTGAAAATTATAAAGCTCGAATATCCCGTACTGCGATACTAAAATATCAATTAGCGATATTGGAAATCATGGAAGGAGTTTGTTCCAATTGCATTGGGCGAGCATTTTCAAACCTCGAATTTTATAAATGTTAGCATAAACAGAGTATCTTGCCTTTGTTAAATTTGACTGTCAATAATCGATGATATATGTATCATCGATACCCCCATAGCCCAGTTGGTAGTGACCTTGCTTGCCGAGCGAAGGGGTCCCGGGTTCGATTCCTGGCCGGGACATGCATTTATGTGACAGATAAATGTTTGTTCTCGGCTCATCGGTGTTTGTAATGTCATATTTGTGTATGTCCATGTCCAAGCCATCCGCAACGCAGGGAATCCTAGTGCGGGTGTGTGAGTGTGTAAAAGTTGATCATTATTTTATTACATAAGAACTCACAATGTGAAATAAAATAAAAATTCCTGAAAATTTAAAAAAGAATTAAACCTTACCAGCTCAATATACCAAGTGTTTTTCAAGTTTATCGATGACTTGCCCACTAATCTAGATCTGAATCCCCCCGCTATAACCATAGACTGTCTATTCGTCAGATAGGATCTACATAAGTATACATATAAATGCTCCCATAGTTGAGAGTATGTGTAACAACATGTCGTGATTTACGTTATCAAAGGCATTGCTAGAATCCGTGTAAATTACTTTAATGAGTTGATTTATTATTTAAAATAGGTGTGTAGACATAAAAATAAATGATACGTCAATAAAAACAAAATTTGCATATATCCAATAAAGACGAAGAAAAATCTAAGTCACTGAAACTTATTAATAAAGAAACTTGTTGGCCGTTATTAGATTTCCTACGCATCTTAAAAACCTTTGGAATAAAAAAGGTTAACTTAATACTACCTACATGTATATAAAAACTAAATAACTCAGGCCTATATTTAAAGTCAATGAAGTCCAACGCACCTGTAGAAGTTATTACTTCAAAAATATGGCATTCAATCAAATATTAAAGAACTCTCTTGTATTATATCTCTTGTAGTATATGTAACTATGATATTAAATTTGATATATACGTAGTTCTCAACAATATACTCATAAATATACATTGAAGTTAAATTGCTATACAATAAATTATCTAGAAATGTCTTAATCTGTCTATTTCTCAGTCATATTAATGAATATTAGTAGCAAAATAAATGTAAGCCACTACTGAGATATTATATTAATATTATACAGAGAGAGTGCGAGTTTTGTTAGTGTGTGTAAAAAATATTTTACCATTTGAAAGGTACATTATTATGGGGGGAAATAGGCCATTACAGACATAACAGATTTTTTATTGCTAACGAAAACGGGGCACGCCGCTAGTGTTTAGTATGAGTGACATATGCTGTATAACATATGCATTAGTGAATAAATGTAAATTTTCAGATGTTAAATGTAACGTTATATGACTATTGAGTTAAGAAATAAATTAAATGAATGAATTAAATGCTCATGGCTTAAATGCATTTGTAAACACTCCTTTAGGAATAAAGCGGTAGTTAGTAACTCATCAAACAGTGTTTGTAAATGACCGCCGTGGTCTCATTTGTTTTAGGTGAGATATGGATACGTTTGTTTTGATAGGTTACTGTTTGCGGGCCAAGGAGTAATTAGAGGAAATTTGTGCTCACTATGTAAAACTACGAAGGATTTCGTAGATATTACAAACTATGAGGTATACGCTCTAAGTATTAGTAATACTAAGATTCAAGTCGATACAACACGGGAATATAAAAAAGATATTGGTGAATTTGTTTTTGCATCCGATTCCTCTTTTACATCAATGAGCTTAAGCTGAACGTTCCTCAAATAAAGCCTTTAAGAGTTTTGGGAATGTGTGTGATGAGATCATAACATTGTCCCGTCTAAATGTCTCATTTGGGCAGCAGTATGAAAAGGTTTGCTTGGTTGCGAAAATTAAAAAGGGAAATATATTTACTTGTAGAGTCGGATGTACATGTTAAACTAATGAATTGATTTTTTTAGTTGGCTTATAAAACATAATCACTTACAGTAGGTTTTCTCTATAGAAAATTCCTGGACAGCTCACCTGAAAACAAAAAATCATGTTTAAATTATATAGAAATATTTCACGAACGTTTGACGTACTACTGATAATTATCTGCTATCTCATAAATACCATCTGTACATTTGCCAGTCGAGCTAATCGAAATAACCGGCACACTAACTAAGAGGCGAACAACGTGATGGTAAATGAACACTATTGACAGTAAAGATATCACCGACGATCAAAAAGGTAGCGGGCAACCCGTATATTTCTAGCTCCCCGACATTGCAATCGATAACCTTTAAAACATTTGATGGTCGATTCTAAAACGAGAATGGC
>PDGT01000065.1:1222974-1245004 GCA_003671415.1 Megathymus violae | reverse complement strand
AGATTCCTGCCACTATACACAAGTGAAGTCGGAATTAAACTTGGTGCTGTAGATCCCAGTAACCAATTAGAGGGACCTGGTATTGTCGTGTTTCCGTCGTTATTCAGGAGGGTTCTCCACAAGCTGGAGATATCGGTTCGGACTCAATAATGGAAACAACTCTTTACATGGTATTAGCAAAAGAAATATAAAAAATGCTTACGAATTACGAGCTCTGTGCCACTTTCCTCGACGATACTCGTGTTTTTCAGTTGGGTACTTTGCCTATTCTCTCTTATTTATACACTACCCTCATTTTAGAATATGTTGAAATTGTTCTGGTAGCAATGTCGTGAGGTAATAAATTTAATAAGTAGGTGGTCGGATATCAACAATAGATCATTGTTTCGAAGAAACAAAAATATATTATGGACTTGTACTTTGGTCTTACGAAAATCCATGGAAAGCGATGATCACTTATCATTGATAGCCCATCAATTGATTTATCGGCTACTCAATTACAAAAAGCTTATAAACGTGAAATTTATAAAATATATAAGTAAATATATTAGAGAATATATGAGTAAAGAATCTTCAAAGTAAAGTCATGCTAAAGTGTGTACGTAAACAAAACACGGTCATTAATTACAACGAGGGAATGACTGACGCATTTTAGCGCGAAGAGCCTGTTGTCTTAATCTTGACTCGAGCAATCCTTCAAATGGGACACTCCAAGGGTACTTGTTGTATTCGGAAATGATCTGAGCAGCATCGAGATTGGTATCACAAATTTGACGCGGAAATAATCGAAATTAATCAAAATAGTCGGAATAATCTGCAATTATTCGATGTTGTAAGAGCTTTTAAAAGGTGCATGTTCAATCAGAGCAAACACCCTTTGCTTGCTGGCCTTATACTTTTAGTTCTAGGGGGAATAAGTAATCACTTACATCCAATTTGGATTGTATTTTTATTAGAAGTGAAAGAATATGAAAAATCAGATAAATAAACGAAATATGAATATACCATATTTTTTTCATGAGTAATGGCTACTTGTCGTAATAGCTGTTGCCTTTTATCCATATCCGTAGCAAAATAAACCTCCACAGTAATTCACCTCCTATCTTATGCAATTTACAAACATCCTACGTTCTATATCTTATACGTTAATACACATAAAACACCACGTTGAAAATATTTTAACTCAGTGTCAAAACGTATCTATACATATAATAAAATTGTAACTGATTGCTTTCTGTACGTGAGAAAAATATTATGGGATTTCATTAACGCATTAGAACACAATACAATAGTTGTTAGAATTTTGTCTGTTTGTCTGTGCGTTTATTCCCGCTATACTCAAAAACGGCTTAACCGATTTCGTTCCCGTTTTTACTAATGTATTGCAGTAAGCATCACTTAATACTTAAAGTTAATTTTATTTCAATCCGTCTATAAATAAAAAGTTATAAATTGATCTAAAACAATGCAGGTGGTAAGCGTAAGACGTAATTTTTCTGAAACGAAGCGAGATCAGTTTGCTTGTAGGTAATAATGTGCTTATTAGTACGCCTTTACTCATAACATTTGAAGCAACATTGTATTGTTAATTTGATACTGGCAATAACATGGGATAACAGAAACTAATATTACTAACCCTCCTATTGCAGTGTTTTCTTTCATTTTGTCAAATGTGTGGTACGATAACGCGTAGACATTGGACAATTATCACCCGTAACTTTGCTTTAATTCGGTTGCGAGTCAGATATTACGCGTAGAGAATATCAAAGCATTACTTTTCCTTTGATATAAGATATTTTATTAAGCTTTGTTTTCGTAAATGAGTTTGGTTATATTACATTTAGTGACGGATTTTATAACAGATTATTTTAAGCCTAGCATACAAATTGCTGGTATTTGTTTGTAACCTCAATTTTCCTTCGTTACCAGAGTATCTCTGAAAACCATTGGCTATTAATTAAGTCTTGTTGTAACGGCCTTCGGGTGTCATAAGAACTTTGACCACATTTGCTACTAACCCATTCATCAATACATCTCGAACGCGTAAAAGCTTCCCAATTACGAAGAGAGAATACCCCCGGTAGTAAGCCACTAATAGATTGAAGCCGTACAAGGTATATTAGTCAATTAAACTCATTATAAGCGAACGAGGGTATCTTATTTTTGCAAATAATTGATTATATACTCCATGTTCAACATTCTACTTTTTGTCACTATTATTGGAAAACAAATCATAAAAAAACACTACAGAACTGATACTTTAAATTGCCCTTTAGTTTTTACAGTCACATAATGACTGAAAGGTTCTTTCGTAGTATACGCATCTTTTGCCTTTATTTGGTGCCTATTAACGTGCACCTGTGACTTACGCAACATTGCCTATCACCATCATTCCATTGCCGAGCAACATGTTTCTTATACCTTGTAACACGATAGCTTACTGCCCGTGATTCGCTTATATTACGCTGCTCCAACAACGAAAACACCCGACGTTACTAAACTACAGTGATCTTTTTACCCGTACTCATTTTAACATTTACAGAAATTTGTTTCGCCTTTTAACGTAAAGAGGCTGTTGTCTTAATCTCGACTGAAGCAATTCGTCAAGTGAAACGCTTTAAGGGAGATGCTTCAACATCTGTGTTTAATCCGCGCTTTCATTGTACGAATTGTTTTCGGATTACTCCAGACGCGACAGAATTTAATCAGAATTTTGGCGTCGGAAACATGAAACTAGATTCTAGTGAGAGATTTTGGTTTTGTTTGAACGTGTATGTATAGTATTGGTAGCTACGAAATAAATATACGCCCGTATGATATGTATCTTCAAATTCTTTAGCTCTTAAAGCCCCTTATAATTGTCCAGGCGATTAGACTATAGCTTTAATTTTATCACGGTCACTATGATAATAATTACCTCGGGTTAGTGATGTTCACAGTAAAAGTCTCTTCTAACAATTATGAAAACCTAAAGTGTATTCCACGCTGCTTTATTCAAAGTTGATTCAAGATTATACGGCCAAGCTGAGTTTATTTTAATTTTTATGCCTCCAGAAGGGATTAAGATATTATTGACTGCTATCTAAGAGTATCCCGTCAGTTACTCTTCAGCCAGATCAGTTTCTTTAAACTGATAATTTGATAT
This sequence comes from Megathymus violae, assembly GCA_003671415.1. Lineage (NCBI taxonomy): Eukaryota > Metazoa > Arthropoda > Insecta > Lepidoptera > Hesperiidae > Megathymus > Megathymus violae. The sequence continues at coordinate 1,241,859 of PDGT01000065.1, read as the reverse complement.
GCTCTTCAATGCACGAACGATTCATGAAAATTGCGACTACCAATCTGTCTACTTTCTATTGTCAACATTGTTTAAGCCGGTCGATTGTTTCTGATTGACATACAGGAGTGTTGAATTCGGCATAGTTTTATTTTCAAAATATTTTATTTCAACATTCAATTAATTAAATTCAGTTCAAAAACTTCATACACACTTAAATTTCCACCACGCTAGTTGATCCACCGCAAATTTTTTGAGTAGAACTGAGTAGTAATATCGAGATCCTTAAATCAGAGTGTAATTATAAGTACAGTCACTTAATTCACAGTGGCTAAGGATAGATCATGAGATATGAAAAAGGGTGTTGTTAAAAAAGATTTTGACGTGGATAAATAATCTGAAGATAATATCAAGTATACACCAGATTCAAAAGGGTCAGGAGAGGTAAAAATTGTAAAAATTTTGGTTCAGCTTTAGATTTTCAAGATTTATAGATGACATAACAACGTAAAGTAACTAACTATTATTAACTAAATAAGTAAGTAACTATATACATTTGGTATAATTCATTAAAATAATTGATGTCTAAGTTTTCCGAACAATGAATTCGGTCAGCTTGGCATTGTTATAAACTTTTCGTCGAACTTGCAGTAATTGTCAAAAGTTTTGTCAAAGTTGGTAAACATAATGGAACCTTGCAGTTTGTTTTCAATACCCACCGGACTCAATTAGTATTTTGAAGTTACGAAAACCTGTGCTTCTCTTCTCTGTATTAAATTATCAGGGGATATGTGAAAGTACTGAGATCATTTTCATTGGTAGCTGTTATATTGCAGATAATTTTTAGCTGCTGGCATGTTTTTAAAAGCCAGCGGTGAAATATTTATCATATTTTGCTTGCAGATTCAACATTCTTCATCAGTGATAAACGTTTCAGTATTATTGGTTTATACCGTACTATTAGATATTTATTCAGTATGATGTTAATGTGACCACATGAAATGACCTTATTTGGCTAATCGCTGACTTTTACATAAAAAAATTATTGACATAACGATATTTTTTATGGCTACTATGATAACCGTCGAGTTTTGAAGTAAACTCCGATTCAAAGTTAAAGAAACAAATTTCCAGGCTTTAAATCTTCTCAATGAAGCAATTCGTCAAAGCCTACTTAGCCGACGGCGACGTCCACACTTCTTCGGTATGATTGATCGAGTGCTGTGCAATAGATCAAAGTGGATGTAAGTGATAAAAGACGAGTGTTGTGCTGGTATAATATTGTTTTTAAGGTTAAATGCGAGATCTCTTATACTGTCACTATGAGATAGTACTTCTATTACACCTATGTTATCCATAATTCAAGTTATTTTTTCGTATAAAATATACTTCAAACCACACCCTATTTTAAGTTTATTATAAACTAATGACGCACCCCCGCTTAGCTTCAAGAAGCCGACGCCTTACGTTTAAAATAGCGCCCGCGATGTATAAGGAATGGGTTTTTCTATTTCTGTGAATTAGAAATTTAATAATTTATAACTTTTTTATTTATAGACGCATAGCAATTAAACTAACTTGAAATATTAAGTAATGTATAGATTAGTGAAAGCCATAACGATATCGGTTAAAACATTTCTGAGATTAGCGCACACAAACGCACAGACGAACGGAAAAAAATCTATCAATGTTGTTTTGGGTTCTATTGCATTACTAAAAACCCCTTATAATAGTGTTTGTCATATATTCTTCATGAAAGCTATTAATTGTAATTTTATTATACGTACACATATGATATCCTTGGCCCAAATCGGGTAGTGTACAAACTAATGTTAGGTATAGTAATATTTCCGAAGCAGCCGTCGAAATACTTAACGAGAGGCATACGAGTAATGATTAAGCTCTTTATATGACTAAAGGATTTTGGGTTTAGATAATTAATTTGTCTCATATAACTATGTATAGTATTGTTAGAATCTGATAGATTACTGTAACTTATAATTTTAATTACTGAATTTATTTCAGGACTTATAAACGAATCTACAGCCTTTTTGATTTTATCACTAACATAAAATTGGTTTTGTTATTATTTTCATTAATCGATAGGTATAACCCATTCCTAGCTTTTAATTTTTAATTAGATTTTGCGTTCCATCTTAAGAAATCACTAATATAATTCATAACGTACTAAAATTTGAAAAATGTTTTTGTATTATGAAAGGAGTAATCCATCAAAGACTGCGTAGCCAGAGGAGATTAACTTTAAGATTTAAGATTATTATTATTTCGATCCGGTCACGTGATGTTAATATCCTTTCTTCACATGATTTATCGAATTCTACGTGTTAGATGTGTATTTACGTTTATAAAGACTTTATATTTGTAATTTACAACGATAATCAATTAAAAACTATTAATAATAGGTCAGTTTTTACGTAATATAATAAACAATACTAATAAAAATAATAATTACCAAGTATAATTATTTTATATCCATATAGATCAAACTTAGTCTTAAAATTTTATTTCGTTACTTAAATCTATAATACACACCATTACATAATTGCTTTTCAGCTTCTTAAGGAAGTAATTGTTCAAAGCCGACAGTTTCGTACTAATCACCTAAATCCGGTCTCATGACGTTGACATTCTAACTGCTTGATTTATCGGGAACTATACAATAAATTTCTAAGCGGCTAAATAATTAATAAGACTACCTCGTTACTTATTTTAATTAAATGTACAATCAAACTTATGAAGTCCGATGGCGGCTTAGTTCGAAGGTAATGACTCAAGAAGAGAGTCGAGCAGGTATTGAACTTCTACTTTATATTATTATTTTATATTATTATGACTGATAATGATAAATGGGCATAAATGATAAAAAATAGGACTTTCAATATTATCACAACACAGAAGGTGTTGCCTATTGAAGACATGTGTCATCATAAGGATGAGCACTAACCTAAGTGCCGGAAGCACCTGACTCTGGACTGCCAATCGGCATTCCAAGTCAGACGAGAGTTGGTGGGGGGATACAAGAGTGCGTTCCTCGGTTCCTCGGCCTCCAGCCTTGGTGACGGCATTTGTGTACGATATGAATAGTAGCGGGGAGAGCATTGCGCCCTGGGGAACTCCAGCCTCTAACTGGCGTGGGAAATAGAGAACCTAGTAAATTCTACGTAGTATGAGTTATAAATGACGAAAAGCTTCATTTAAAAGTTAAAATGTGGTGTAGTAATGAATGTATAAGCTTCACGAATGCAGCAGGCTAAAGCAGAGTATAAATGCCCTACAAAGATTGGTCTCAATTGTCTCATTGTCAATCCAAACTTATAATGATTTTATAACATTAAAACTAACTCGTTTAATTTCATTTTTTGTCTTCAAATGTAGTCTAGAAAACGTCTGTTCATTCGTATTTTTATCATTTTTCTTTAAAATATAAGCCAATAATATCCCTTCATATAATATACAAAGGGTGAAATGATCTGTGGTAGGCTCATAAGAGGTTTCCATAGTGACCATCGACGTGACGCCAACCTGACACGGGAAATTACGCCTAGCAACGATTGACACCTGATATTGCTTCTAGTCTGTAATAGACCGAGTTATCTATGTCAAGGCCGAAGCAAAATATCTTTTGGTATCCGGTCATTTAAAATATTATTACAATAGTATCGTGTATTGTTGTGGACCAATGTATTATTTTCATTTACGAATTGTTAAACGTAATTTTTTTCTATAAATCTACGTTCATGTAGAAACATTTATGTATACTATATATTATGTAATCGACGTTTGAAAGATATATTCTTAGAAAAAATCTTTGTTTTTTTTATTAGATACTGCGTTTTCTAGAAATCCTGTAGGTACTTAATATGAAATTTTACAGGTTTTATCTCACTTAGAAAACTGGTATTTTCCATTTATAGACTTCAAACTAATTAAAAATCCTTTATAATTTCATACTGTGGGGAGATCGAATAATTTAAACATCAGTCTCGTCATATCTTGTAATAAATTTTCTTCTACAAATATTTCATTTATACTCTAAAATTATATCCACAAAATAACAATTTTTGTAATAAATTCACAGGACTATAGAGTCATCTAATAAACCCAAAGCGATTTAATACAACATTAAAGCGTCATTGATCATCCCACACAATTCTGATTCAAAGCTTTGCAATCATAATTGATTTATTGGAGAAAGGAATAGTGATAGGACAGGTAAAAAATTGAGGATTTGGAACCAAGTGATCTATCGCCCGAATTTCTTTAATATATTACATCAAAGTTGAATACCTTTAACACTTACAGTTAAGTCACTTTACCATTTAGGTTTACAGTTGATTAGGACCCCTGTACGGGGTATCACACAGTACACTAATGTAAACATACCTGACACTAGAATGAACGTAAAACGGTTTATGCTTGCATTACCAATAAGCCTTTTTAAATTTAATAAATTATTTTTCAAACTACATCCATCTATTTACCTATTTCGTAGCTAAAGTTGAAAAAATAGAACTTATAGATAAAATTTTAAAAACAATAGATTAAGCACCCATGTGTTGATATTATAGATAATCACAGGCAAACATTTGAAATTGACGACTCCGTAGCGAAGTTTGTAGTGATCCTGTCTGCCAAGCGAGCAGACATTTATGTAACAGATTTTTGTTCTCGGGTCATGGGTGTTTGTGATGTCATATTTGTGTGTGTCCATGTCACTCGTTAAACAGGTAATGCTAATGCCGAGGGTGTGAGTGTGTAAACGTTTATTATTCATTTATCTATACATATAATAAAATTCTAAATGATCGCTTTCTGTACATAAACGTTATATGAGAAAAATATGATTAGGGGCCTTTTTAACGCAATAGAATCCAACTCAATTAAAAAGTTGTTAAAATTTTTGTCTATTTGTCTGCGCGTTTGTTCACGCTAATCTCAGGAACGGCTTAAGCGATTTTGTTCTGGTATTCACTAATGTATTGTAGTAAACACACTTGAAACTTAAAGTTTGTTTCATTGCAATCCGTCTATAAATAAAATAGTTCGAGAAAAACACAGTCCCAATAGAATGCAGGTGTTATTTATAAGCGTAAGGTAGTTTTTATGAAGCGAAGCGAGAGTGGTTTGCTAGTTCCTAATATTTCGATATAGATTGCTTCTCTCTTAATACTTAGACCTCACAATTAACATTCAGAGAACCCTTCAAATTTATCTCCCAGTAAACATGTTATTAAGAAAATTGAAATTAGGTGAAAAGGGACTATAAAATTTTATTCACACCATTATTGACTTTGATTTATTACAGTTGGAATTTTTTGACGCTATTTCGGGCTAAGCAAGCAACTAATAATAAAGATTGCTCCGTAGATTGATTAACGACCGAAACGGCGATGTTTTCTCGAGAGTTTGTCTCATCCCGGCGACGACAGTTGGCAACGGCTCAGCTGACAATACAACGTGTCAAAATTATATATATCATAAGATCTACAAAATATATTTTGCTGTATTTATTTGACTTGTCATAATATTATGGTTCTTATGATTCAGAAAATGGAAATACCGTATCTTTACATTTTAGGTATATAATGGCGATGACTAGAAGACATGTGGGTTTAAAATACAACGACCGTTATTAATTTTTACAAGTCAATGTTATATCTATACATATATAAAATTCATTTGAAAACTTTCTCGAGTTCAACGCCCGGCATCAACAGATTCCTGTTTATAAGCAGGAAATATACACTTAATTGGTGTAATTTTAACGACCTGTCAATATACCGTATGCTCTCTTGCCGTACGATGGCCTCCGACGTGGCTAAACAACTGATATCTAACGATAAAACGTTACAGACGGCGTTACGTGCCTTCGGTGAAGAGGATGCGCTTAAGACATTTTGCCACTTGCAGCCACCCAGTTACTTAACTCGGTCGTCCGCTTACAACTGACACCTGCCGACGGGCTCTTCGACCGCTTGCAATATTGATATTGAACCGTATTGTAGTATCTCTACAAATCAAACGTTTTTAATGTAACAGATTGACCGAAACGGAACGCAATCGGAGAATAACAAAAAAAATATTTGTTATAAGAACAGTTCCAAACACAACGATATATAGAATCGCTGCGGGGTCTAAACGACCATCACATTCGATTTTCTAAAATATAAAGTTGAATATTTTATAAGGAGATAATATATTGGCGGTTGCATACCATAAATAAACGAATTACAAAGTTAATATTAACTTGAGATAGCAAATATATTTTCATACAATTTTAAATAGAATTCTATTCTTAATTAAGAATTAAACAAACTTTACAGGTTGTACATACGCAGAAAGTACTGACAATAAAACTTATTAAAAACTAAAATGTAGTTTCATTACATTCAATTTGCAGTATCTATTCCCAAACTAACTTCAAAGTCGTTAATTTTAAATAAATACGATAACTACATATATAAATACTGTATTTATATAATGTAGTTATCATATTTATTTATTGTACTTTTATACAATATTTATCGTTTCTTATACTAATTTTTAGTTTAAGAGATCCCTATTCGAACTTGACCAGGTTATTCTGTACATATTCAATATTATAATTTATTCTAATTACCTATAATCCATTGAACAGTCTAGTTATATATTTATAAAAACAAAAAATAATTAAATTCTGTAAAGTAATTAACACAGGCAGTTAAACGGACTCAGATTATATCCAAGCAAACTGCATTTCCGTTCTGTTAACCCCGTTACTTTATACTTTACTGCATCGTACGGACAGAACAGAAAAAAAATCCCCATATGCAGGCAAACTTGTCATTAATGAGAATGTTTTGTTTGTTGAGACTTGCACTCACTGTTATTGAAGTAATATTTTCTTTGTATTTTCTCATAGGCTCAATCATTTATGTACATAATATACAAGTAATCATTTAAAGTAACAATAATGAAAGGGCGTAAATTTGATTTTTTTATGTTAATCGCCGACAAACGAACAAACGAGCCACCTGATGGTAAGTGGTCGCCCATGGACATCAGGCAGATCAAAGGTATCACTGATGCGTTGTCGGCCAGGAAATAAGAAGAAGGTAAAAAAGTAATGGCTCTCAAGCCCCCAGCCGGAACACGACGAGTCGTTTGGCGGCTGATTCAAGCAGGATGATGGTAGCTAGCCAGGCAGGCCTCATAAAAAGATAATAATACCAGTAATAATGTCATTGACATAATAATAATACTGATACTATTAATGCTTACGGGAAGCGCTACTACCAAGCAGGCTGGCTTCTGTCGCCTCTTACTACATACACACTGTTCTGCCAGCATGGGATTATGAGGAGTATTCTAGGCCGCTCCGATACGGCAAAATATTTCTTTTTATATAAATAGCCATTAAATGAGTCAAGGCAATAATGTTATGTATTCACTGTTGTCGTCAACCATTCGTAACAGTAAAGACATTACCAACGCATTGGCGGACAAAAACGGAATTTTGCTTTCTAACTCTTTCGCTCTCTCTCTCTGATACTACTATAACTTTTGTCGTAGAGGTTCAACATTATTGTAGCCATATGCAACTTAAAACTTCTGAAACCTCGGATTAGCCAGCAACTTTTTGAATACATACTGAAACAGAACCATGGAACCATGTACAGATCTCACTGATTGCGCGAATTGCCAAATTCACTATGTCTCATTTAAGAGAATGATAAAAAGATGAAATATACGTTTTATTTACAAGTTTTGGTATATGTCACTGAATTTTTTTTAACCTATTTACATGGATTATGGTCTCGGCGACACTCTAAGGGGGTGAGTTATGACCGTGATTATATAAATTTAAATTTGTATGTTAATTATATTTGAGTTTTATTGTATTGTTTATTTGTATTTATTGTATTGCTAATGAACAACGCTCGTTTCTATTGTTGAAACATGTTGGTTTTAATGATTAATATCCTTATACTTTCAATGAAAACGTATTTGACCTAATTTATATAGGCTAACGCTACACCGTTACTTACGATGGGAAACGACCACTGGCGACTGACGAGGTGGGAGTGTAATCTAGCATTGACTACAATAAAAAAATATGGCAATCGTATAAAGCCGTATCAAATCTATTTCGAAGTTTCTTTTATGTTAATAAGCAACAAATGAGCAAACGGCTCATTTGATGGTAAGAGGGCCTCTGAATGTCCGTGATATCAAAAATATAACCTTAGTCATTTTCAATATCCAGTGTTCCTTATGGTAATCAATGTTAAGGTACATTGGGAACTCTCCCTCACGCGCACCATGTCCGTCACACGACTGACTCTGTTCCTCATGAAGGTTCCGCTCGACAACTATCGCCTCCACCTACTCACGAGTTGACACTTCTCTACCTCTACTGGTATACACGAGAGAATATTGATCGAATAGGTGCGTACACTACCCCGGCAATGATGGAAGTGGGGAACCAGTTCTCTACTGGCATTTGAAGACCACTAGCCCAGTGCCGACTAAAGAACGCTATCATCCAAAGTTTAAAAGAATGACAGATTTATTTTTTGCAGAATAGAAAGTCACAAACAACAGGTCTGTTAAAAAATACTACTCGTTAACAAACAAGAGGAAAAATTGTTTTAATTGTAACATTTTCTTTTACTTATTAATTTACTGAAACAGATTTCCTTAATATGATGCAATTATTCAAATTTTCTGTTTTCTGTACAAATTTAAGGAATAAATTGTTTTTTAAAGTAACCTAAAGAATCCGAGCCACCTGACTCGTTATGTGCAATAAATTTTAAAGTTTTTCATGCAGTAATTTCGGCGAAAATTTAGTGCGACAAACGATCGGATAATCAGACATACAGTTGATCATATAAAGATTCGGCATCTTGCATATTCCAGTAGGTATTAAAATTCCGTTAGCAAACCCCCGTACCTAGGAAAAGCAAAGCCAGATCTCGCGAACTTTGACAAACGGAATAGACTAGCACATTGTAAAGTATAATCACTGCGAGTTTAACCCAGTCAGGTCATTGGATGAATGAAATTAGTACTGTAAATTTTTAAGTTTTAATATGAAAAGTTCTCGTTGAAATAGTATCATTTGAATCGGTTCAGGAGTTTCAACGTGGTAAGTGAGAAGATTCAAAAGTTAAAAAAAAAATTTTTTGGCCTCTATATTCATAAAAAAGTCTTACGACATTTAAAGTACTATAATAAAAAATATTTAGATTCTATACAGTTTTATTATTAGGACAGATATAAAGTTTATTAATGACTTTATCAATTAATGACTGTACAAAGTACCGTTTGAACAGAGCAAATATATTGTCAAACTATAAGGTTAAACGGTCAAGTCGTTCAGAAGAATGTGGTCACGCAAATGCGCTAACAATTAATATATAATTTGATACGCAAATTTAGTACGATGTACCAGAGGTTTTGCAGCGTTAAAGTTATAGCCGACTATCTGGACGAAATCCAACTTGCATCGCCCTACATACAGTGACGTAGTGCTCGCAGGAACCGCTAAATTACAACTACGCGTTAAGTGAAATTAGTTATATTATGAGAAAACAGTTCCATTCAACTAATGCGTTTAAGGTATTTTTATTAATGTTTTTATCCACATATTAAACAATTTAAAATACTAAAAGTGAAAGAAAAGTTAAATCTATAATTTTTTATTGATATTCATAAAACAGATATGTGAACATGCCAGCAATATAACTGTGTTAGAAATGCCTTTCTTTATTTTTCATTATTTAATTTTTTAAACCGAAAAATCGATGTAGTTCAATTAATGTGCACTGAAGTACATATATTTAACAATCGTTTATTTTTAGTTTAACTTATCGAACCAAATGAAACGATCGAAACATGAAATATCTACTGACAGCTATTGCTACTTGAGGATATAACTATCCTCCTCCGGATTTCAACGAAGGACTTCTATAATTATTTGTGAAAAATATTGAAATATCGATCAAACATATTTATCTATTACAGTTTCAAAAAAGCATATTCTGTACGCCATCAGAATCCATCGTGAGATCTTCAATGGGTCTTTATGTATTTTATTATTATTATTTATGTTAACAGCTCCTAAGTGACAAAACGGATCACCTAATGATAAGTGATCAACTTTACCCGTAGACACACACCGAAAATGATACTTTCTTGCCCAACCTGATAACCAGGATGACTTATGACATCAAATCCCTTACTTTGGCGGTCAATGGGCTTTGTACTATTAAGGTACTTGTTCACAGGGCTAAAGTTCTATGCATATCCAGCTGTATGTAATTTTTTGTAACATAATTCAATATAGGGCCGATTCATAAGAGCATTTTCCACCACTTTTTCCGACGGCAACGCGTCGGTAATTCCCTGAATGTTACGAACACGCACGAGTGATGTCTACTCTTTCTCGGTGTGCTCGATTTTTGAATTACCAAGAAAAGAAACACCTTGTAGAGAAAAACAAAATCATTAATTTATAACACTACAATAAAAATCGCACCGTAGTCGTTACCGAAAGAACAAACAGCCCCGCAGACACGGATAACGGCGAGTCGTAAATCCCAAAGACAATTCTAAACTCTAATGGACAGTCCAAATTACCTTTAAGTAGATTCAAAGTACATTAAGAAGCTAAGCGACGACGTCCTTTGCGTCTTGTTTGGGAGTTGACTAAGTTTTATGGGGAAGTAAATTGTATAACGTTTAAGTGTAAGCTGATTTTTTAGTGCCCTATTCTTAGCTTTTTTTATCAGAACATACGCAGAAGCAAATGATATAAAATTTTTGAAACCTCAGACCATAGCCCGATTTGACTTGCCTGACGTGGTATCACTAAGAAATTATTTATTTAAAAGTTAATTTTTCACGTAAAAAAACTCAATACTCATTATCGCCAAGGCTATATCAATGTTTCTGTTAAACGGTTTTTAAATGAATGTATTTTAAAATACGGAAAGAGAAGAGGGTTTCAGACGTCTTCAATTCATATAGCGTTGTCTATTTCTTTTTCTTTTTTTTTACATAAAATAAGTTAATATTTGACAACAATCCCACCTGATGGTAAGTGGTGATGAAGTCTAAGATGGTGAACGCACCAACTTATAATAGCCTATCCAGTCTCCTCTTGAAGACTCCCACAACATAAGTCGTTCCATGTCTATAAAAAGTAAATTTTAATTTTAAACTTACATATATCATAGCCCATATTATAAATTTTAACTGTTACATGGCAAGACTCGTCGTGACCATGGTCCCAGTAATTGGATCGAAATCTCGATAACTAAAATACAAATATCGTGAGTACCCGTTACAGTAAAAAAGTAAATTAATGTGATACAAATAAAGATTTCATACAAAACACATTGAAATGTAATTTTCGTTGATTTTATCTAATTAAATAAAAAAAAAATACGATAGATTTCGATGTTTCATCTCGTCCATATCATGAAAGAGACGTCAGAATACGAGTGTCTTCTAAATAACTGCTAGCTTAGAATTGCCTGACAACTAGTTCCATCAACACAGGTGATAAATGATGTAGCATTTTGTTGAAACGATATTAGATGTGAATGATATGTGAATGATAACTGTCCAAGAGTTTCAAAAGACTTTTATGAATAAATGGAGTTCTTTATTAATTTTCTATTTCAAGGCACTAGAAATCGTGATGTAATATAATGACAAAGTACGTATGCAAAAAAACTTTAAACTCAATTATTATTAAAAGCTTTACTAAAGAAGACTAACAAAAGCAGTGCAAATCAATTAATTCCATTAGAGGAAGAACATTCGTAAAACGAATTGAAAGAACCTAAGAAAATTAATATTCAAGAGGCAAAATTCAATTAGCGCATCAATTATTCAAAGGGATAAGTTATTGTGGATACGTCTCTGAATACTGAACAGATGGTTTTAGAACATGTCCTTTTGATCATACATTAAAAAATTAAGTAATAAAACTATATATATTTTTATTTAAATAGCTGACAAACGAGCAGTCTGGCCACCCGATGGTAAGTGGTCACCGATCCTATTAATACCAACCAGTATGTCCGAGCAAGATGAAGCGGCCCGTTTATTACTGCTTCCCGTCACAGCATCCGAACCACATAAAATAATTTGAAGGTTCGTTTTTAATAAGATAGTAGACAGACAAAAGACAGACAGGTGTGTAAAAAATCTTATAACCAAGAATGAGGGCTGTCGGATTAAAAACATGTAAAATTTATACACAATCTTATACACACTCATAAAAAACATTATTCTTATTCTAATTTAATGCCTAACTATGTACTATCAAAATATAAGCGGCGATATCGTCTTGGATGTCAAAGTACATTGTCAATATTGAAAAATTGTATGTGAAATATTGTATGTAAACTGTGTTTTATATATATAAGTCGATTCATTGTAAAGTTTCGTCCCGACTTTGCCACAGCTCTCGTGCTTTAATATCGGATTCAATGAACCTTTACACCTTAATTTTCATATCGTGAACTGTTTAGAATGTTTTGAATTGAGCCACGATACGGGGTGGTTCAAGAATCAAATTATTCGCTCCGTTCTCGGCCGACTTCTCACACGAAACGTAATATAATGGACCGTCTGCTCTTTGCCTGCATAATATGTTAAAAAAACCTATTTGAATTTCGCTACCAGTGCCTTGTGTTTACTTGCGTAAGTTTAAATATCTATACTTTTCAGATTCGCAGTACATTGTTCTCTTTTATTTGATAATGCACTTAACTAGTCACATGTTAAGCTAATGTTTGTCGACACCAGAAACACTTGTTAAAGCCTTCATTACACACGAAATATCCACAACAAGAATAAATATTTATCTGTCACAAAAATGTCTGCCAAGTCCGTAAATTGAATCTAAGATCCCGCAAAAGGCAGGCGGGATCACTAACAGCCGGGGTGTTGATCATATCAGATACATACACTGTTATTATTGTTACACAAACTTAATAATTTTGTCGTAAACATGTTTCGCAATTTTTATTTACAGTAGGTACTTCAAGATAAATAATGGGCATCTTAATACATCGGAAACAATCGTTTAACATAACAAAAACAATGACAAAAAGTAGTTTGGCCTTAATAATCACATACGAGTATAATATTACTTTATCATAAAGAAACAAATATCAATCAATTCGTTTCATTGCAATCCGTCCATAAATAAAAAAGTTATAAATTAATACATGTATTTCTGACTAACAGAACGGGAAAATTGCAACAACAATGCAGGTGATTCTTTTACGCCTAAGGTAGTTTTTCTGAAGCGAAACCTATTACAATGCAGGTGTTATTTGTAAGCAATAAAAATTACCGCCAAGACATTAAAAATTTCTAGCTTCAGTATTGATAATTCATATTATGATTTTTTATGACGTGAAATTGTCGTTTTGTGTTGAATTGAATTTGAATTGTCCAATCATCCTAAATTGTATTTGATTTCATATTTTTTATGACATTCTTAAAACAAAGTAATGATGTCTGACACAAATCCACTATGATGCGATTTTAATGTTGTGTACAGTCCTCCCAATGTTTGGTTTTTTATAACAAAATATTATATGCCGCAGATATTCATGAATACAGTTACCATGTGAAACGCGGCACGGGACTCGAGTGGTGGTAGCACCGTCACGATGACTCGACACGCAGCAACTCACGCTACAACGAAACCTACGAGTAGCTAAGAGGCACATTTGTGGTTCAACCTTGTCGAAGACTAGTGCCTTTCTGCTAGAAACTGTTAAATGTTGTAACATGTACACTGTTTGTAATTATTGTTAAAAAAGTGAATTCTTGTGGATACGTCACTATGCTCGAATTACCGATTATGCGCACGTAAAAACATCTAACCATAACACCGCAATGCTATGCGTCCAAGTAAATATAACCATAACAATATTACTTTAGTATATTATAAAATACATATGGCAGATAAATAAATATCTGTTGACGGAGCATAGGTATTTGTGAAATATCATTTATGTCGTATGTCCACGTGACCCGCAACAAAGAATATTTCAGCGCACGGATGCATGTCATCTTCCATTTACTTATCTACACTAATATTATAAAGAGGAAATTATCAATAAAATTCTCGAATATAAATGAGATCGGCATTATTAAATATCCTTTCTCCAGTAGTTGTGATGGGCAACCCACAACTAAGGTTCACATAACAACACAAAACCGATTACAGCATACCCATAAAACCGCTGGGTATCTTCACACGGATCTAAATTCGTAAAGTTCGGAAGTTTTCTACTTTGCCACGAATCGGATAGTTTATTGAGACCTGACATCAAAGGTCAGCCTTCCTAAATAGATTAACCGAAATGTTTATTTCAGTTCCTGACTTTTTACATTCCACAAAACTACATCATGAAATAATTTAGAACTGAGTTTATTTCGAATAAAAAATAAATGACATATACAAATAAAGCTAAAATAAAGTAATTAATTAAAATAAATGATTATAATCTACGCTTTGTGATGTAATTATGATGATGTCCAACCCTTAAGGTGCTGTAGCATTTCATCACTATAGAGCATTGATTCCCAAAGTGGTCCAGGTGGACCCCCAGGGGTCGACGGGAGACTCGATGGGGGTTTACGTTGCCGTGACCAAAAAATAGGGGTGCACAATTCGAAAGCGGGGGTCCACGAAAATTTATCTGGTTTCGATACCCTGATTAGAAAAAGGCATTTAAAAAGATTACTTCAATGCAAAGTATATATTATTTATCTATCTTGAAATCAAATTCAAATCTTTTTTAAGCGTTTCAAATATTTTTAATCATTATAAATGCCTTTTTCTATCTAGGGTAGTGAAGCACTAAAATGTTGGCTTGACTTCACTTATCAATGTAGGCAGATAATATTTATTTAAAAAACTCAGCGACTATTACATGTAAAAACTTGTATATTCCATATTCAGTACAACGTGTCGTGACTTGCAAAGCGCCGCCGCACCGCTAACGCCACCGCTGTCTGCAACGCTTGTTCAGATTTGCAAAGGAAACGAAATTCAACTTGTGTTTGTATTTGGAATCTTGCATGAACTTGTTTGATTCTTCACCAATATAAATACGAATGCGAAGGATAAACGTTACTTATTTGTTTCAGGAATTTCGAAAAGTAAAGTGAATCGATGTTAGTGTTTGCTAGTGTCGTAAAAAGTAAGTGCTTATCTGCCAATTAATTTGTTATACATACTTTTATTTTATTTATTACTTATTTTACAATTTATTGTACACGTAAGTAAACCAAAAATGGACAAATTACAAAAAAATACGTAGGTACAAAAGGTGAGGCTTATCCCTGAAAGAAATCTCTTCCAACCCAGTTGCGATAGGAGATATATTTTTATTGTAATATATTTGTAATGTTTGCGTGCAGTAGGTGCGTATTCTAAATTAAATACTGAACAGAGCCATAATTAGATACTTCCATAAAAGAACAGAAAGCCCAAAAAGACTGAACATTTTGTCCCTACTTTATTAGTATTTTTTTTTATTTCCCCACTATGTGGTGGTTCACTCAATCATTAAATATATTTTCGTAAATTATTCGTGTCTTTACATACTCGTCGTAACGTGCATCAAGGTAATAAATAAATAATTAAAATCGCGGAGTTTTGATATGAAAGTATTATTTAAAAGTATTTTACATCGAATTTACAGAAATATATCAGTCGCCGGTACTTTGTTGAATTCATTGCTATAACTAATTAATCCTACTCAGTTAAAATATGCCATGCCATATCCTGTTAAGTAAAACCACCTTAAGATTACTAAAACAATTTTTTTTTATTTACAGGTAGGTAACTGATATGAAACATGGCTGAATCTAAGAAGAAATGTCTAAAAAGAAAGAAGTACAGTGTTGATTATTTAAAATTTGGTTTCGTTCCATCAAAGGCAGACAAGCGATTGCCGATATGCCTTTTATGCAACAAAGTTTTGAGCAATGACTATGAAACCATCGAAGCTCGAAGATCATCTAAGAAGGTGTCATCCTGATAAAATTGGTAAAGATTTGAAATATTTTCAAACATTGAAAGAAAAATATGAAAAGAGACCCAGCGTGCACGGCATGTTCGCTTCAACGTCTAAAAGTAACGATGATGGCTTGAGGGCATCTTACAATATCTCATTACTTATAGCGAAATCTGGAAAACCGCACACCATTGCAGAACAGTTAATTTTAACCGCTATTGAAGAGGTTTTAAAAACTATTCTGCACAAATCCTCATTTGACATACTCAAAAGAATTCCTTTGAGTAACAACACTGTACAAAAACGAATTGATGAAATGAGCTCTAATATTGAAAGTTTCTTGTGTAATTATCTACAAACAACTCATTTTTCTATTCAACTGGACGAGTCAACTTTACCTGGTAATGAAGCATTATTGTTGGCATATGTTCGATTTGTTATGGACGAAAAAATTCATGAAGAGCTACTATTCGCGAAAACTTTGCAGACGGACACTAAAGGTGAATCAATATTTAATGTCTTGAGTGATTTTTTTAGGGATAAATCGATTCCATTTACAAACGTTATTTTGGCGGCAACAGATGGAGCTCCTGCCATGGTCGGGCAATATCGTGGGTTTATAAGCCATCTTAAAAGAATTATACCCGAGGTAACTGCATTTCACTGTGTTATCCACCGACAACACCTAGTAGCGAAAAATTTGAGTGATAGATTGCACCAATTGCTTCAATTTGTGATTAATGTAACAAAATAAGATGTAATGCATTGAATACGCGTTTATTTGCACAATTGTGCGATGAAAATAATGAAGGCTTCCAACGATTGCTCTTACATACTGAAGTACGCTGGTTGTCGAAAGGTGCATGTTTCACAAGATTTTGTTCACTATTTGAATCAGTGTTAGAGTTTCTGGAAAGTAAAGATCCAGATTTAAAAGAAAACCTGATCAGTTCGAAAGCAGACATCGCATATTTGACAGATTTGTTCAAAAAATTTAATGACATTAAGTTACTATTACAAGGGGACAGCCTCAATTTAATAAAAGCAAAGGGTGTAATTTCAGCTTTTCTTGGAAAATTGAAATTTATGAAGCAAAATATTAGTCGGCGCGAATTTTCCCAGTTTTCAAACTTATCACAGATAGAATGCCTTGATGAGGATATTCACACATACGTTTAACATTTAATTGCCTTGCATGATGACTTCAAAATCAGATTTGAAGATATTCTGACGATGGAAATACCACCATGGGTTACAAATCCATTAGATGAAACGGAAGTGGAGAATGTGATATTACAAGAGGAGCTATTCGAACTTAGCACTAATGAGGAGCTGAAGGTGAAATTTAAAAGAGGATATCAAACATTTTGGTTGCAGGCAGAAATACCCGAACAATATCCTGGACTGTGGAGAATTGCGACAAAGCTTTTGATAGCGTTTCCGTCGTATGACGTATAAAAAGTTTTAGTGTCGTTACAAACCTTTTAACAAAACAAAGGAGCAAATTGAATATCACAGAACGGGGAGATTTGCGGTTATTCCTAACAAAACTGAAGCCAAATATTGATAATTTGCTGTCAATCCATCAAGTACATCCATCCCATTAAAATTATAACTATTTTTTGATTGTCATTTTATAAATTATCAATGTTTAATTTTCGACTGAGTAATTGTGTAATAATAATCCATATTTTAATAAATAACACAAGCAAATATATTATTTTTCTTTTTATTTTTACCACACTGAATGAGGAGTTTTCTAAATAAAATAAGTGAGAATTGATTGGTTCCTTGTGCTGTGAGTAGATGTCAAAAAAGTGAAGTTGAATGGAATCACATTTTTGATTGACCAACTTAACTTTTTTGACATCCACTCACACACAATCAATTAATTAATCAATCAATTCTCACTTTTTTTCGAAAACTGTTAATTCGTGGATGGAACATAGCCGCAACGCAAATTTCCATAGTTAGATCTAATCTTCACATTTTTTGTCAAGTTTTGAAAATATAGTAGAAATGTAGCTGCAGGGGGTCCACCTTAACCAGCAAAATTTTGAAAGTGGTCTATGAGAAAAATAAGTCTGGGAACCTCTGCTGTAGAGCAATGCTTATGTGACTGCAACGAGAAAGCTTCTACCTCACTCCTATACCTTACTTTCTATTTCCATGCTGTTTATATTTAGAAGAAACATTTTGATCCAAACACGCCATCTTCCAGACATTTCTGGCGATCTCCAATCATGTAACATCATAGCCTTTAACGTAATCGGTTAATATTTTACTTGTGAGCATTAAAGTGCTACGGGCTGATGACAAGAAAGCAGGTAACGTGACACAAGATTTTTTTCATGTATCTCCCAGACTGCAGTATTTAATACGCAATGAATTCATTTTTTTTATTAATATTTATAGACGATTCCATAGTCCACTTGGTAGAGATCCTGTTTGCTGAGTAAAGGGTCACGAATTCGATTCCCGGAAGGGACAAACATTTATGTGACAGGTAAATATTTGTTTTCGAGTCATGGGTGAGTGACACATGAGTGTACGTCTATGCCACCTGCAAGGCTAGTGCGGGGATATGAACGTGTGAACTGTTATTTTTTCATGTAGAAGTCATCGATGCATTTTATACGTAATTTTTTTCTTCAACAATCATTTCGAAAAGATGGTTATTATTACTTATTATAAATCAATGCTTAACTACAACTTACTTTAACTTTAACTTTGGTCTAAGGAATGCGGGACAAACATTCCAAAGGTTTGTAGACGAAATGACGAGGGGCCTCGACTTTGTTTACTGCTTCTTAGACGATTTCCTAGTGTTTAGCAGAACAGAGGC
>PDGT01000065.1:1143819-1222470 GCA_003671415.1 Megathymus violae | reverse complement strand
CGCCTTATCGCCGTCCGCTTGCGCGCATATTATTGTTTTGTAGTTTTAATGTAATCATTGTGCTTGGTGTGTACTTTAATTCCTTCTTTCTTTTGTGTGTCTATGTTATGTGACTACAGTGTGCGTGTTTCTGTTTGTGACAAGTGAATAAACCTCTCCTAACTTCTTTGCTTGGACTTTCTGTTCCTTCCTAAACATAACACCGTCATATACCACTATACTCACCATATGAAAAATAGCTACAGTCCAGGATAGTAAGCGCTCTAACTTAATAAGAGTACATGTTCCTTTTCTTTAAAACGCTCATATCGTACTCTTAAGCCAACAAGAACGCCGAAGCGTTCTTCATGGGACAAACATGTTCAGAACAAAAATATGGATAACCGCCGTGCGACATTTAAACGTATCGGTATCAATGTCAAGCTCCTTTCGTGAAGGTTGTAATTAGGAGTCAGTTGTGAAGCATATACATAATTACTGGCCAGTAACGCATAATTGACGCAACTAGAATGACTTTTATCAGTTGACTCGTTTAGTTTTAACTAACTTAATTCAACTAGCAGTACAAATACAAATAGTTGTCTTGTTTTTGTTAGTTACACGTTTGAATAAATCAATTTTATTTCAGTCCCTCGGAATAATAACATATTTATGACAAAATTCACCGAGAAATGTGGTCTTAAATAAGGCCTTAAATATACAGGTCGTTAGACTACCAACTACCACTCGACGGGAGGAATACTTTAAGCTTCAACTTGCATATAAAGAATATACTATAGCAGTATACAATCTAGCAACATATAAGTGTTTTTTTTTAACCGTTAAATATAACGATGTTATTCGTGTAACAATAACACACAAAAAGCTGGTTTCGGAATTAATTCATCACGACCACGCTGCAACAATTTAGTCGTTAATAACGTTATGAATAGGTCGTTGTAAATAGCTTGTTCGGGTCATCCATCATTCTCAATAACTGGGACGGATTGCAATTCTTGTTGGTTTGCTATTTTTTGTAACCAATATATATATATATAACGGATAACAATAGAATGGGCATGCACGTTGAATGGACAGTGCTGACAAAATCAATACTCATTTAAAGGAATCTTAAAGGAGTCGGTATTGAAACATATAGTATTTAGTAATGATACTTCAGTGGCTTAAAATTTAGTCTCCTAATAAGAAAAAATAATATGTGAAATCCGCTTCGTCCAATATATCTTAAAAATAAGAAAACTATGTTTCTGGTGATAAATATTGTAAATTTTAAGTAATTGATTTAACTTAAACTTAAACTTTATACTCCATTGTTCTTATGAAAATCATCAGACAATTAATATGCCGAAACTACGAGTAACAACTTGAACAGCAATTCGGACTTAATACAGAGAAGCAGAACCCAAAATTTAAAATTTTGATGGATTCCAATATTTCATTAATTCGACAGTAAAATTAATAAAATGGTTTGTAAATGAACCGATTAATAGCAGAAAATAAATTATAAACAAAGAATAGCGTTAAATTTTCGATGCCCCAACAAATTGAAGTATCAGGGAGGGTTGGAGGTCAAACATTTTGAGCAAAATTCATTAATGGTCTATAAACAAAATCCTTTCGTTACCTTCAACGATTCCATTATAATGGGTCTTATTAAAATCAAGAGCTGTAAATTGTTGCAAACTTTAATATTGTTTCGAGTGGTGGTAAATTAAAATGGATTGGGGTTTAATGAAATATGAATGTGATGGCCGAGTACGGCCCTGTGTGAGCAGAGTATTAATGCACCTCAATGATTCGATGAGATCGATATTGAACTATTGAAGAGAAAAATTCTTTACAATTGCTTTCGCAACTCATCATTGTCATTCATCATCACCGTCATAATCAATAGCAAGGTTGGGTTGACCTGACTGCGAGATTTCTGTACATATACTCGTATACTTTTAGTTGCATACATTCGTATTGCTGTAAGTTGTGCAAATTTTAATACACGACAAAAAACGGCACTTTTTTATATTATATTCAAGAATTGTATGTACGGTACCGGGTTCATTTGCCTAAAATATCCCTATTCCTACTTGTTCGTGGGATATCGTAAAAGGCAACTTAGAAGAAAATGCACGGTTGATGAACAACGTCTTCCTGAGTAATATTAACATCTATTTTAATCAACAAAACACATAAGGCAAGCATTGTGAATGACGAGTATTAAACCTCTTCAATTAAACCTCTTCATGGTTGCCACAACTAAGCTTCGACGATATGCTAAGGACTCCGAGGACCAATATCTTAAGTAGAAGAGGTGGAAGGAAAGAAAGAGAAATAAATAGAGTGATAGTAGAGAAATGACTTATCAACATAAATTATAAATCCCACCGTACACACGTACGGTATGACGACGTTATAATTCTCTTGGCACAATCCTAGGAGGAACCGATTGCTATGCTCGGAAACCTAAACATAGTACAATGGGCAAGTTGTAAAATGAACAAAGAAAACAAAACATACTAGTTTGGGTAATGGGTAAATACAATTTCGAGTAAGAATGAACTCATAGAAATTTAATGGGCTGCTTTCAGATAACTTTGACACATTTTATCATCTATGTCGCAGTGTCAAAAGTCGAACACGTTCGAGCAGTTTATATGTCCAGTGAAGACGTTCAGATATGAGACTTTACCATCGGCTATACACAAAACTCGTTAAATTCACGTAACATTGCTACAGACAGGGCCACGTTTGATATTTTTTCACGGAATGAGATCTGTAATGATGACATGAATGAATGCCTAAAATGGCAATGCAAGGCATATTGGCAACATGGTTTGAAGGACTGAATACCTTAAGTAAATAAAGGTATTCGAATGACGACCCCGCCTTAGCTAAAACAGCATATGCCTCTCGATCAGATGAAATCAAAAACTCAAGAAGACAACGAGGATCTTTTGAATTTAGAAGGGTCTGGACAGGTCAAGTGGTGCAAATAAAGGCAGGCTTATATCCAATTATGGACATCCGGAAATCTAATAGATGAACTTAGGAATTGTTTTCAAATAATAATGGATAGAGATCAAATCGATGAAGGCAAATATATTGTATACTTGAATGTATTCCAATAGTAAATCTTTACAGGCTGAAGGTCCCTCCTGCTATTTAAAGAGACCTGAAGCAAATCTCACCAAGCTACTTCAGTGTGGATTGGTGGACGAGTAAAGCAGAATGAAGGATTTTTTTTTTGACACGCGATCCTCTGATACTGCCTAAAAAAGAAAACAACTGGGAACTAATGAAGTCTTCAATTGGCTAACAGATATGTCAAGACAAGTTAGTCGGGTGCAGCTTAAGGGATTAGACCCATTTCCAGAATAATAACAGCTTTCAGTGAGACCTTTCAGGATAAGCACATTATGAACAAATAATGGCTTATTTCCCACTATTAATACCATAAGTACATTATATGTTAATGCTGGGTGGTTGAAAAATTATGTCGCAAGAAACTGCTCACCGCTAAGAGTTTCATGAAATATTAATAGATAGATGTTTTCCTTGAGAAATGTTGTTGGTACAGAAGAGAAGTGAGAGAACTTAACAAAATTTTAAGTGAAAATAAAGATTTGAAAATGTATGTGAAATGTACGTGGTATAAAAAAATTGTTAAAGATTTCAGTTTGCTCAAATAACGCAATATATCTAGACGACTACGGCTTTGTTTCGGAAATCACTAGAAATAGACCACTGATATTAAAATTACTGAACTGGCACTCGAAGCTAAAGTTTTCATGTATATTAAGACATCATTACTGCTTTATGCAAAATATACGGTGACTATACGCAACTAAATTTTCGTTAACTTGCAATTGACGTTGACAAACTGTGTGGCGTCCACTAATCCCTATGAATAGCAGTGTAATTAATGAAACCTATCGACTGGCATATTATGAATGATTTGCTAGTTCGCACTTTGTCCATAAATAATATCGACTTCGATTACATCGGAGGCAGTAAAGCCGATTTTTTTAGGGCAACAACCGATAAACGATTTGTCGATAATGGTAAGTGCACTAAAGGAGCACTACGCAATATCAGTCAGGAAATGTTAAAACATTTTCCGGTTGATTTTTAAGAAGGTCGTTGTAAGCCAGACATGTAAACAAATCTTTTCACTCTCAGTTTTTGTTGTATAGCATTTTTGTGGTTGTTTGCTTTTTAATTTTTACTTTGAGGGTGAAAATAAAGCTTTATTTTATTAATAAATTAATACCAATTATCACGTGCCTGCTGCGCTTAACGAGAGATTTGTGTACTACTAGCCATATGGTCGATGGCAGTTTTCATCGACGACATCTCATGGATCATTCAATTTATCTCGAATACCTCTTTTAGTCCCTTATAGAAGGAATGATTACAGGTTTCTAGACTTAACGATTAAAGGCACTTGTTTTAATATGACATGGGACACTCCCATCAAAATAATATATATAAAAAAATCAAAATGTTATATCTTCTTTTAAATCAAACAACTTGTATGATTCACATAATTAAACACGCCATTTCATGTTTTTAATCTTTAGGTATTATTTTATTGCACAAACCTAAATACCAAACATTTGATTTGCTTCAAACACAAACCTATGAAATAAAACCATATTATTACTTCCATTCAAGATTTTCTGACGAATTTGACATCGGATATTGAAGACCACGGCTGGCCGGAAAGCGACAACGCTAGGAATCGGAAAATTAATGGTGTAATTACTGGCTATCGTTACGCTTAGGGGAACGATGATTTACGGCAACTCTCAAATTGGTATGCTCGCCTTAGAAAAAGTTGATGGGTTTTTCAAGGTCCTACAAATCAGTAACTGTATTTTTATTATGTGATCAATTTGATTATGTGATCAATCGTCTGCATTTTTAAACTGCGTAAAGATACTGATGCGAGCGTGTATTCCTGGATGCGAAGAAATATCATGGTAGTTCGAAAAACGATGTATCCTATCAGAAAACTTACTAATAACCTCACTTATAATTTTTCTAAGGGATTTTTTTGTAACTAGTCGACAAACGATCAGACCAGCTTACTGACGGTCAGTAGTCACCGACGCTCATGATTATCCATAATACCAAAGGTACTACCAACATATTGCTTTAAAAATTTTTGCGCACCTGTAATTCCTGAATAAACTTCACTTTAACCAACTCTGACTTGCGATTTCTATCCAAAAATATGTGAACGATATTACTTTAGTAATTAAATTAAGTTATAGATCTGTTTTTTATTAATTAATATCACAAATATAATTATGTATAGGAAACTCTAATTCATGTCACTGCGAAAACCGATCTCGAACAGGATATAGTGGAGTATGTAAGAAATCAATACGATGCTTGATGAAAATCACTGACCCAAAATTTGTTCATGTGTTAACATTTGAAGTTTGTCTTAAGATTCAGATTCTTACTGGTCTTGGAATCTCAGTCCTGGTGATACGAAACGAAAGGCATTTTTTTCTGACATAAAACATGACAAAGTTAACAGTTCAAAAATATTAATTTAAAATAAAGGAAATTTTCACGAAAAAAAAGTAGAAGGTTTTATGGTATCGTTTTCAGCCAGGTCTAAACTTTTTCATCGTTCTGATAACAGAAATGCTATAACATATTTCGTAAAATACATGAAAACGTATGTGATACCTATTCAGATTTTCCACTCGCTCGTGATGTGACGAAAACCACTGCCGCTCTGTACATAACTAACGAAACCAACCGCTTGTGGATGATGCCTCGCGTTTCTCGCCTCAGTTATTTCACATCAAAAGGAAACTTAGAATTAAATGTAACCTGATTACGAGTAAGCATTTGTGATACTAAGTATTCGGTATTCACTTATAAATAAAATGAGAATTTAGATGAGTCAATAAAATAAAATATGTTTTTCTTTATTAACTAGCGGTCAAGTTAGAAATGGATTCGCGTGAAATAAGGTTCAATTATGTATAAATAAAGTAGGATATATTAAGGATTAGATATTTTAGTTTTCTACGGATATTTGAGGATTTAGTAAATGAAGGTTTTTCTATTTCCTGTGGGTTGATCATTTTAAGAATGTTGTTGGAGTAAAGGTACGTTCCGTATTATTAAAAAAAAATGTTTCAGTTAAAAGGTATATAGAGAATAATATTCTCTTGTATATGTTTTAAATTATGCATTTAAAACTTTAAAGAATAATTTTACTTTTACAACCCATAAAAAGGTTTTTTATTTGACACATCATAAGATATACTTATGAATTGTATTATTATATTTTATAATGTTCGACTCGAAACCAGCCTCTAATTTATAATTTATATATTATTTATTATTGGGTCACCTAACTCCATAACAATCATAATAGCCAAATTACCATCTTAATCTTCTAAGAACATTATCTGTAAAAATATATAACACGAGTAACAGATAAGATGCCTGAGTGATCCTAAGAGTGTTTAAAATTTCCGTCGGATACGCAGAACATTATAAATGCTTTAACTCACATAAGTTTCATGATGCTCCTAAATTGGTAACAATTCTAACAAAAACAATTTAATGTTTTCCAAGCGGTTTCGCTCTTCTTTGATTAAATAATATAATATTCCCCTTCATTCACTTTTGAAATTCGCGTAAGAAAAAATTGTCGCAGCGCCACACTCGTAGATTCAAACAGAAAACAGCAGACCTACCTCCCTGGGAACACCGGTGTAGTGTGAAATTTTAGATGGCTGAAATTAACTCGCAAAACTTTTTCATGTTCAACGTTCAACTTTAGCTTTAAATGTTTTTAGTTCTGTGGGCTAAATTTGTTAAAAGTATAATTTTGTTCATTAATGTTAATAAGTAACATTCTCATTCCTTATATTAACGTATACTCATATATTATTAATTGACCAGTATTATTAAAAATCGCGTGTCCCAAGTGCTTATACTTGTTTGTGTGTATGCGTAAATGTAGACCCTAGCAGCCTTTTAAAATAACGCTTCCCTTCTCAGTAATTCGAAGCCAAATCCTCTTCTGTGAGCACGAAACGTTTTTTTAAATGGTCACCGCTGCCCATGGCTATTTCTAACACATCGTGCGAGTAAGCAGATGAAAAAGTTATGACATAATCGCTTTGTACATTTTAGTACTTTACAATGTACTTCCGTAATATATTTACGTATGAATCATTTTAGGTACTAAAGATAGAAATTATTTGTAACTTCCCTACAGTTACCAATCTGATTCTATCGCCGTATGAACTTTCCATGCACCTAAGTCAGACAATTCGTTGATATTTTAGCAGATCACTAACAAAGTCCCAATGAGTTCCAACTACCTTTGAGCTCAAACCAATACTCAATTTAGAACGCATCCTGTTCAATCTCAGAGAGTAATAAGCTAGTTTGTTGCTCCCACTTGGTTATCAATGTGTTGGTGATGCTTTTGGTGTTACAAATATCCATGGCTGGTGGTGACCACCTACTCACACGTGACTAGATTTCATATCTGATCGTTTATCAGATAATAATAATAATGATATTATAAAATGATCAATAGATACAATTAGCTTAGTTTAAAAATTTCGCTTCTACCATAAAAATAAAACAGTAGCTATTCCAATTTACTGGGCATTTCCAGTAAATTCCAGATCGTTCCAGTTTGTTCCAGATCTCTGTCATATTTCGTGTGCCGGAGGAATTTAATTCCAAGACCCTGCCATTACTGCTAGATCAAAGCTCCGACGTACCATGAGAACACATACTTGGTGTGAATTTTCTCTTACACAGAAATCTTAAGTGAATTTTCCGGGTTGTGAAACTATAATAGGAATTAAAGTAGAGTACACACAAAAATATTGCCAAGAAACAGTTTAAGTATCTTTTATTATTACATTTTAATATTAAAGCCGGTAAACGAACAGGGGTCTTCTGCTAGCGTAACCAACGCGTCGTCGACCTATTGTAACGCGGTGAAACAGTTTGATAAAATATACATATGTAGGACTGCAAAACGATACGGTCAGGTTTAGGTGAGCGACCACTTTTGACAAAATGTTACAAATTTCATGTCTCAAAAAGCCTCAAAAGCATTTGGTATGCGCTTAGTAATTTTATTGTGTTAGTAATAATCTACCTAAACAACACTGGCTCAGCATAATGTGTGATGGTTTATACTAATACTTCTAGACATATATATATAGCAACTCTCTCCCACAAATGACTCATGCACTTATAATAAATAAAAGTATATAAAAGCATCCAAAATCTATTGTTTATCACGACATACATACCTACTGTTTTTCGTTTTAAACGGTACCGAGCACTCCCTATTTGTGTATTTTATAGTTATTTCGACCCATTTGTATGTATCATGGTTATTTCGAAACTGGCCAAAACTTTTGATAGCTGACTTGACAAACACTAATAACAGATGTGACATTAAACGTATAATATCCACGGTGATTTAAATTTATAATAGGGCCAGTGACAGTGGGTTTACGGGGTAAGTGTTCTGTTACAATATATTTTAAGCCATGAAGTAATCAAACTTCTGGTATGGTGTGTGTGTTTCTGTATGGGTATGTGTGTAAATGTGTGTGTGTGTGTGTTATATAGATGCATTTTATATATATTTTAAAAACTGTTTACTGTTTTAGTTTGCGGATGGGAGTAGGCAGGTCGTTCCAGCAGTTGGTAGCACTATATTTGTAACTACGAGCACTTCGAAAAACTGGGGAAGATCTTAAAGGGAAAGTGAGTCGATTTACATATGGATTTTTGGACCATTGTAGTTTCTCGTAAAGATACAATGGAGACTTATTTTCATAATTCCAAAGAGCAGGGTAGCAAAATGAAGTGCATTCGACATTTCATATTAAGTGAGTTTGCTTTGTTAATATATGGAGTTACATGAGTCCTAAGTGGAACGTTGAAGCAAAACCTCGCACACGCATTCTATACCCTCTGGATAAGAATTAGGAGCCTTGGTCCTATGACACAGTCAGCATAGTGAAGCTTAGAAAGCACTAGCAAATCACAAAGCCTTATACGCATGGTGGCGTCGATATGGTCTCTTATCCTGAACCGAACTTTTAATCTATCGAAACAGTTCTGGACTACTTTAGCCACATGAGATTCGAACCGTAACGCCCCGTCTATCAGTATACCCAGAATGCGTGCTTGCGTCACTAGTTGTATTTCCTTACCGTTAATATGGATACATGGATCACTTACATTTTTTTTTATTTGTTTCTTGCTACCAAATATCATATATTTCGTTTTACTAGGATTAATAACTCTCTTACCAATTATAAATACTCTGTAGATCTGCGTTCAATTTCTCAATGGAAGTCTTTGTTTCTGAAGCTTTGAAAAATATGTACACTTGCAAATCATCAGCATACAGATGATATTTACAATTTTTAATATTCGTCACAATATCTGCAGTATATATTATAAAAAGTAGTGGACCAAGTATAGAACCCTGTATAGAAGTATAGAACTCCTCTTTTTATTGTTTTCTTCGACGAGCATTACCTAAATCCGCTATTTTTCTGTTCAAGCACTACGCATTGAGATCGACATTGGAAGTAGCTGTCGGACCATCGGATTGCCGTTCGTAGGTGGCAACATTATTCTCTTTTTCTTATTTGTAATGATGTGTGCCTACGTCTTCTAATAAAGCATCCTCATCTACCGAGTCTGGTTTCAATCTACAACATTCAAAATACAGTCTGCTACAAAGGAACCCTAACAGCCAGGACTCTCTGTCTAGACATATTTTTTCGTATTCCGGGCGCAGTGTCAGGAATCAGTCTTGACTAAATAAATAATACTTATTGCGGTTAGTAATTGGCCAAAGTAGAATAATAAAAAAAAAGTAACGTAGTTGCCATATAAGGGGGCTCCATCTCTCTTTGAGTCCAAGCTAACCTCCCATGTTCGTGACGAATCTGCTGATTAACTGATACGGCATTAACACTACGGTACTTAGGGAAAAGCGTTCAAAACTATTACCCGTGCGTGATGGTATGGTTCCGTATCATGTCGGCTAGTTACAACCTTCGTTTTGAAATCAATTTAGAATCAAAAAATCGAATATTTTCAGCGTGATTTTCTAACATGTGTCTCTGTATAACAAATTAAGAATCTGCATTTGCTCTGAACCTATTACACGAAAAGAGTTCACATAAGAGTATTTGATGCATACAGATTTTACAAGAAAAAAAAACTTTGCAATTCAATGCGTTTACTTCTAATTTTATTATACGTTCACAAAGAATAATCGCACTCAAAATAATTTTAATCGGGTGTTTTACAATATATTTTTCAAAAAGTAAAAACAAATTTTCAAATAGGTATCGCGGTTCCATAGATTACCTTCCGCATGCACATAAACTCACAAAATTCACGCACTCTCCTTATAATATTATTATAGATGTATATAACATTTTTAAGGTATGAAACGGAAACTTAATTAATTTATTAATAATTTGTGTCAATTTGATTGAAATTGTAACAAATACTCACCTACTTGCATGCTGTAATTACATTATAATAGCATTAAGAAAATGGCTGTTAGCGAAATATCTATGTATAACGAATAATATTTATTATGATGGCGTTCAAATAAATAAATACATAGTATATTAAAGTTTTATTATAGATATAGCAATGTAGTAATGTAGTACTTATATGTTAACTACTTTTGGGATAGAATTTGAACCCTAAGCTTTCCTATTTTAAACCTAAATAACATTTTAAATACAAGCAATTTACTCTGTACTGATTTGAATAATCACTTAAAGCGTGCAGCGATAAATTGATTGCACTTCGGAACTTAATAAATGATTCAATACAGATTCAGCAGGCGTTACACGAAACTTAATTAAATTATATTTTAAATATAATTTAATTAAATTTATACATGATTGATTGTTAGGTAAATACTTACATACCTAATAGATGAATTCTTCTTTTATAAGGACTTGTGGCCCGCCCGACGTCCTTCGGGTTCAATGATATCTTAATTTACTTACGTATCTTATGAATATGAATCGGACAGGTAGCTAGCAACGAGTTCATATACACTAGATTATTTGTTATTAATATTTTGTAGCTATGAAAATTCGGGAATGTATTGAAAAATTGACTTGTACCTAACAATAGTTTCTGCTATTGCATTTGAGTGAACACGATAGTTTTATATACATATACACTCATGGACAAAATTAGAGGAACGCAAAAAAAAGTGCGTGTAAAACAAAATATCATGGAAATTTGTGACAATTAAGTATAGTAATTTGTATTTTGCTTATTTTTCGTTATTTTAAAAATGCGAAAGTCGAAAAAACAAAGTTAAAGGATAAAAATTCACGAAATTCAGAAAAAAAGAAAAATTTACAGGAAAGAAACATTTTTATACTTAACATTAAATTTTTTTTTATTCATAAATGCTTAAAAATACTATAATGTGGGCTGTAATCAGTACTTAGTGTTGCCCACTCTAGCTCTTCGAACTGCTTCCAGTCTTCTTGGCATACTTCTAATCAAGTTATCAATAAAATCTTGAGGGATGGCGGTCCATTCTTCTTGTAACGCATTTTTGAGATCTCTCAAATTAGCGGGGACAGGAATTCTTTTCTTCATTTGTTTTCCAAGCTTGTCCCAGACATGCTCTATGGGGTTTAAGTCGGGTGAGCGCGCTGGCCACCCCATAGTGTTGATTTCAAGGTCTCGAAGGTATTCAACAACCACGGCCGCAGTATGGTGTCGTGCATTATCATGCATAAAAACAAATCCGTCTCCTATGAAAGGGGCAAATGGCACTACAACTTGTTCCAAAATCTCAGTTACATATCGTACTGCTGTTAATGATCCATTTTCAATGACTTGCAGTTCCGTACGTGCCCCCATACAAATACCTCCCCATACCATAACTGACCCTCCACCATATGCCTCTTTTCCAATGATGTTGCACTGAGCATAACGCTCTCCCGAGCGTCTCCACACTTTCACCCGTCCATCATCTGGTTTCAGGCAAAATCTGGATTCATCAGTGAATAGAACCTGACTCCAAGCTTCCTCATTCCAATTTTCGTGATTGCGAGCAAAATTAAGTCTAGCTACTCGATGGCATGTTGTAAGAAGGGGGCCTCTGGCAGGCACATGTGATTTTATTCCTGCCGATTTCAGTCTTCTTCTCACAGTTTTTGTGCTTACTGTAACCCCTCGAACTTCTTGGAGCTCCGTTCTTACCTCAGAAGAAGTTAAAGTCCTGTTCCTGAGCACCCGGTTAACAAGGAAACGGTCATCTCTCGCCACAGTTTTCCGTTTACGACCCTGTCCTGCGAGTCTCGTATATCGTCCGGTCTGCCGATACCTCATGACAACTCGGTGTACCACAGATTTGGATACTTGTAACGTTTGGGCCACATGTTTGTAGGTGTGCCCAGTTTCAACTAAAGTAACAGCCCTGGCAACTTGAGTGGCGTTTAGGTCTGGCATTTTCAGTTTATTAGCAGTAACAATTTACACTTTACACGATAAATAAGGAAGCCAAGGCAAAAATTTAAACAAAACCAAAATTTTCATTCAACTTCAAAAGTTGGCAAATTTTTTCGCAGTACGAAAGAACGTAATATTACGCAATAATGACAGAAAAACAAATGAAATTCGAAAAAAGAACATTTCAAAACTTTTTTTATTTTCATGGAGTATATTAATGTATGTGGCCAGTACGCACGATAATTATAACACGAGATATTAAACCTTTTTTTTGCGTTCCTCTAATTTTGTCCATGAGTTTATATATATTTTTGATTTATTTATAAAGAGTATGAATCTAGTTACCCACAACATAGGGAATCCTAGCGTGGGAACTAGAAACCCAAAAAAAAATTGTAAAAAAAGAAAAGGAATAACTATTTTTTCATTTTTTTCATTTTAATAGATATATGCAATGTCTATGAGTATTAATCTTTACTATTTCTTGCAGTAATGTAAGATACTCTCAATTAAACAAAAAAATTAAGATATATATTGACACAAATCAAAAGATAATTGACAAGTATTAATTTATTTATTGAAACTTCATTGATCACAATAACAAAGTATTAAGGTAAAAATGGCGAGCTTAATATTTAAGCATTTTCAACCAACTAACCATTAGGCTAAACTGATTAACACGAATAGCGGCTTAAATAATATTATTAATATATATACATATACCTACTTACTAAAATATAAATATCATCTTTACTAATTGATTTATATATTATACATACATATATAGCCTATGTAGATCCAGAATAATGTACCTACCTTTCAAATTGGAAAATAGATTTTTAAATAGGAGCCGAGATTCCCGAGATAACCCTCCGCAAACATTTACAAAACCCATAAATTAGCACTTTCTCTTTATAACATTAGTATTGTCTAGGAGTCCAGGAATGATATTAATCGTCTCTGACTATGGTAGAATCCTGGAAGCGTTTCTAAACTACAAGTAGTCTAGCATAAGACCAATTAATCACATAACTTTATAATAACTTTATATCCACAGAACTTTCGTAGACACTCGGGTATTATCAGTATAATTTCTCGGCGCGCTCAATTCCAATTAATGGAACAGTCACTAATTAGAATTCAATTAGAGTTACATAAGCTCAACTCGGTATGCTGTGTAGCTGCATTGAAAGGAATCTGTTCGATTACCAAAATTGACATCTACGCAACATACATATGTTTCATGTGTCCTATATAATGAACACGATTTTGGTAAATTTCCATGCCCTCACTACAATTGTTCTTCAATTCACAATTTTTATTTATCCACGTAACATGATCATGACACTCCTTCACCTTCACCACCGGAACAATTCATAACTCCTCAAAGTAATGCAAATCATATTTTATCGCACTCAAAAACCGCGGAAACCGTCGAAAATTACCTAAATTTCCACAATAAAACCTCATAAATATTTAAGTGAAGGCGTACGCCTCAAAATCGCAAAACAGCATACACGTTAAAGTGAGAAGACGGATGAATAAGAAAGAATCCTCTCGTATTATCCGGGGCTGATGTGTTTTGTAAACTTTTACCATATTTCATACGCGTTTCTTTTTTCCTGGGTAAGATAACGTCATCTTCTGACTAGAAGAGGAAAGAGAAAAACTAACAAAAATATCCGTGATACAATTTTAGTGAACACAGGGCAACTAAAACTACAAAATATTAGATCAATTAAAAAGTATCGAACCATTTTAGAACCAGGTTAGAAATCGTATTGATATTTGGAAAACAATTATTTAAAAGCTATTAAACCCACTAATCGAGTAACAATATTCCGAGGTTTTAAGTGGTTTTTTAAATACATATTAGACGAACAATTTTAACTGAGATGAACTTTGCCAAATGAGTGCTTAAATTTCTTTAAATATCAGTACGAATAAATTAGCAGCTTCTTGTAATAGCTATATCTAAATATCTTTGTTTCGTAACCTTTAACTGTATACATATACGTAGACTTACAAAACTGCATATTTTAAATTCATGAATAACGTTTGTTCATTATGCTTTAATATGCGAGAAATCGATATTTGCCCGTTTCGTCTGAAGTTAGATTAATATTTCGATTGTTATATTCTTAGGCTTCACACTTCATTTTAAATGTTACATAATACGTGGAAGTGGAAAAGTTTTCAGGTGAATTTCAAATGCGAGATCAGACACATTTATCTTTCCGGCCAACATTGTTTGAGTTTGAGTGAATTCCAATTTAACTTTAAGTGTCTTGGCGCTGAAGTTCATAAAGGTGAGAATCATACACAGATGTTCTACTCCTACTCTGAAAGATTAGTGAACCAGAGACCTACGACCCAATGTAATTATATAGTGTAGAAT
This sequence comes from Megathymus violae, assembly GCA_003671415.1. NCBI lineage: Eukaryota > Metazoa > Arthropoda > Insecta > Lepidoptera > Hesperiidae > Megathymus > Megathymus violae. The sequence continues at coordinate 1,207,547 of PDGT01000065.1, read as the reverse complement.
ACTTACTCAGCTATTAGCGCGATAACACAGAGGAACTTGGAGCTCGAGGGTAACCTCCAAAAACATGCCATCGCGCCACGTATAACGAACAATGAATCTAGTACAGTTTAAAACCCTGGTGTTTTGTAACCTAACCTTTTGTAAAAAGAGCACAGATCGCCCCCCGAGCTGGTAAACTGAAGATCTGAAGAAAACAGAAAGGAACTGTTGGATTAAAAAAAACCAGGATCAGTCGCAGTGGCAACAATTAATTAAAATGTTAATAGATATATAATACAGTATATGAGGAATTTAACTTAGTTGTCAGAAATAGAAATATTAGCGCATTATCTAAACATAAGTCTTCAGTGTTGTATGAAAGTAATAAGACGATAATGGGTAGATAAAACTTAATAAAGTTATCGGTGTTATTTATTTGGTTTGTTTATATTCAAGTTCCAAACATTATAACTACTGAAATAAGATGTTTCCTCAAAAATCCTACTCCGATAATAAATCTCCGTGCACTAAAGTTTTTACCTTCATCAGTTTTTAACTTTTAATAACCACTGATCATTCATTGAAGCCGTTCCGGAATAAATTAGAGGAAGCAAGATTAGTCCAGGATTAGTCAAGATTAGGTGAAGATGATTATCGGCATTATAAAAGTCGACAAGGGTCTACGAATATTAATTGATACGAATAGAGACCGATATTTTACTACGCGCTCTAAAACGTTCCACCATCTATGATGAATACCTACTATGAATCATTCAAACCAGGTTTTTAGACGAAAGATTCAAGGATTTATCAGTCATTTATTCAACCTACTACTTGGACTGACTTGATCAGTTACAGGCCCGAAAGACAACAATACTTAGCGATTAAAACACCCTAATTATTATTGGATTTATACTGCTAATATTACAGTGCAAAGTGGCGGGATTGAACCTAGGATATCTATCAACTATTTGTTAGGCTTAGCACCCACAACAAACATTTCAGTATGTAGCGCATATAACAATTATTTAAATTAATTTTGACTTTTTAGTATAGTTTTGCAGTTTTTCTTTTTTAAATCGGTTAATTTTTCATACTATACCTATATTACGGAATATAATTGATTGATATGCAGTAGTCATCTTAGCGGTATAGGCCTACCTGAACTTATTGAAATGGACTCTATCTTAAGCCTGTTGAAGCCTAATGAATTACCCACATGTTAAAGTATATCTACATATTATTTTTCCTATCTTGCTTTCTTTTGTTAGCTGCTGTAACTTCTTTTACATAAAATAATTTAATGCTTGATAATAATCCTACCTGATAATGAGTGAAATCTAAAATGTTGAACGCCCTTACTTATCCTATCACTCTCCTATTCAAGACTCCCACATCTGAGGTAGGTGGGAACACCAACGCGGGCAAGTTATTCGAGTCCTTTGCAATGCACATAACGAATGACAATGCTAACCGCTCTCCGAAACTTTTGTATCCAACATTTGTTGTCTATTCTTCCATTATGAACCGTCCAACTCCATTTCAGTGATCTAATTCTCGTTTTCGTATCAAAAGTTTTTGTTCTATTTCTTATATTCCTATTGCTTATTTAATTCGAAAGTTTTATGTCTAACAGGTTTCTTCAATTTTGTCCTTGGTAAATAAATAATAATTATTAATATAAATAATTAATTTCGTTGACTGCTATTGGTCATTAATCTTGCTATTATTAGTCACTTATTCAAAGTGTTATTAGAATTGATGTCTTTTATTTTCAGTAACTAATCGAATCTGCTGCGTGCCTCTGTTAACTAGGTATTATCAGTTATTATAACATCTTGATTTACAGGTGCCGCCTGAGTGTATCCAAATCAAATACAATACTACGACCCTAGATATTTCCTCCACGCCGCACTAACCAATGCAATTTCTCACCCCAATAATATTTTACTCGTTACGAGAAAACAGATCGCTTAGATCGAATAAAGATCACGAATTGCTAGGCGTTAATATACGATAAGCGTAGAGGGTTCAGTTAAGATCTTTAATATAGATGTTTTATTTATCATTATCAGCTACCCCTAAGGTTACTTGGCTACTTGATTTGTTCAGAGGTTTTAATTTAAATCTGCTATTCACTGAAGCCCCCAGGATATCTGAAACGTCAGCTACATGTGTATAGATAATATTTTGTGTAACTGTGAAATATTCAATAAGGAAGTTATTAACAAATTGAAGTTTGACCACTGTGGATAACATATCTCAGTTAAATATAAGCATATATCCTTTGAACAGAGTAATCCCGATGGTCTATATACAGCACTATTTACCATAGATCTAGAGTATAATAAAATATCTTAATTTAAATATACAGATATGAGCAAAAAATATAAATTCAGTGATTGGGCAACAACAGGTATTTTTAAAAGCATATGTTGTATGAATTATACGGTGAAAAACAATTCAATAGGGCACCGTTATTAGAAAAGAGACCAGTATAAATAAATTACGCGACCTGAAATATGAATTGGTGTTAAATAACAATCAAATTACGTCTGATAATGAGGTAGGTATGACATGTCCATGACAGGTAGGTCCACAACAACCAATCTTACAGCTTTTATTAATAATATGTCCTGAGAACTCGGTCGGCGTTCTTCCGTTGACGCGATCTACACTGACTTCAGCAAGGCGTTTGATCGGGTCAACCATAAAGCACTTTTCCATAAACTTTCTTTGCACGGAGTCGCTGAACCTCGTCTCAGTTGCTGCGAGTCATATCTCACTAACAGGGAATCTCGCGTTGTAGTTAACGGATTTTCCTCTAATTCTTTTTTGACACATTCTGGAGTACCTCAAGGCTCACATTTAGGTCCCCTTATCTTCAACTTATTTAATAACGACATCGGCAGTTGCTTCGCCCAGTCAATTATTATTTATTTGCTGACGATTTAAAGATCTTTAGGGCAGTAAACTCGTCTGAGGATGCGGTGCTGTTGCAAGAAACACACCGCACAGCACATATACAAGATAAGAAACTCTTCACTGGCTCAGGTAAACAACATTAATGATCTAGGCATCACCCTCTATAGTAAGCTTCGCTTCAACATCCATATCGACAAAATATGTTCTAAAGCATTCAGGCAGCTCGAGTTTATTCTACGGAACAGTAATGACTTTAAATCCCCAAAAACCAAGATCCTGTTATATAACTCGATTGTTCGTAGTGGCTTGGAATATTACAGTGTTGTCTGGAACCCCTGCTATGAGATCTATATTAAACGCATAGAAAGCGTACAAAAGCGTTTCCTTTGGCATTTAACATACTCCTGTAATTTGCCCAAACAAGTCACTTCTTATGACGACAGTCTAGTATCATTCAATATGCAATCGCTGAAGAATCGAAGACGCACTTTAGACTTAGCATTTCTCTTTAAACTCGGGAACGGTTCAATAGATGATTCAGAATTATTATCTTTAATCAATTTTTCTACCCCGTGTTAATTACCCAGATACTCCAGATTCAACATTCTATGCAATATTCCATGTAAAACGAATCTGGTGCAAAATGCTCCATTTAGCAGGTTAATAAGAGAATACAACGCTACTTCGAAAAGCAGAGATATCGATATTTTTTTCGATAATACACGCAGGCGCAAAAAGAAAATGCTAAAAGCACATAAATTCAAATTATTATACTTAAATATTATTTTTGTTACTAATCTCAATTATTTTTACTGATTTACTTTTTAATTCAGTAACGACATATGACTAGAGAATCCAGAAGCTTAAATTTATGCACAGTTGTTCCTTACAAAGTACCTTAGAATACGTGAACAATAATTTCAGAAAAATTTAATGATTCTCGACATTCTTCCTAGAGAAAATTCGATTGAGCTAATACAACATAATTTATTGTAGTTTTACAATATGGTGATATAAAACAGCATCAGACTTCAAGTCGACTTTTGCGATTTGAGATAAATTAATTTTTTTATAATTTCGATGAAGGAACTGTTGAATTATCCTATAATTCTCGCAGCAATATATAGGAGTTTCATGCTCTCAAACAAACGTATAAACTTGAAAAATTACATCACTGAAAAACTGTTAGTCACGTCGAAGTACTATTTCGAAGCAAAAATCTGCTACATATTTATTCAAATCAGTACAAAGCGGAGACAACATGAAACTCTGGCTATTCTCCGCGTCACATTTATTTATTTATGACAAAGATGCTGTTGTTTCGGAAACATCGTAAAATCTTACGAATATTAAAGTTCGCACAACGTAAAAGTTTATTTTTATAATATAAAGCACAGAAAATAGGTAACGTAATAAAATATTAGTGACAGAAAATGGCAGGTAAGGGTAAAAGATATTGTTCGCAGAGCGCTCGGAAGAATATTATTTGGATTACGCTGTTACAAAGCCCGGTAGCTTTCAATGGAGGGGAACCAACGTCATTGCCTTGATCGTTCGCCACAGCCTATCGTGATGTACCTTGAGAGAAAGACAGATTCGTTTTGTCAGAGAGAAGGAAATTCCAATACCTCGGTGATTCTTACGTTCTTCCGGCACTCTCTGTTTAGCTTTCTCGCTTGTCATCGCTCAGATTTTATGTCCTAGCTTACCAGTTCCGGTGTATTCGACATTGGAATGCTCTTCCCAGATTAAGAAATTTCATTCTAAACTTAAAAAAAGAGCCTGATAACATATCAAGACAATATTTATTTTAGTGTGTTTATTTAATATATGTAAAAAATATATCACGTATTCCTTACTTTCCTGTATTTCTTCTCTCTTCGAAATTTAATTCTTTGTTGCACCCCCTATAGAATTCTATGCTCATTCTCAAGGTTGACTTTTAGAGATTGCTTTTCAACATTATGTCCGCCTAATGTAATACAAGATATGAATAACAATAAAGGATAGATAAATAAAGACAGAACCCAAAAATTTGGTGTTCTGATCTTCTGTTAAAGTTTCTGGTAATTCTGGCCATGACCAACTCAGCCGGTAGGAAATTTGTGGTGAAGTTTTGTTTGTGATCCTTTGGAAACAATAAAAAGAAAGAAGTGTTAGCAGAATAATTAAAAAAAAATTGTTTCACCACAACTTACAAGATACTGCAACCAAGGCTTTGTACAAAAATAAAGTAATTACCAACCAAACAACTCAAGGCAAATAGGGTTGCATTCAACGAAGATTACTGTTTCTCAGTACAACCTACGGTGACTAGAAAAGCTGACGAGCACTGTGCTTACTTATGAATACGTATAAAACCAATATTATTTAATTACATAAAGAAGTCATCGAGTAAAGAAGAAGCCAGGTTGTTTTAACTGATTGATAATGTACATAACATCACATCAGAGATCTGGTTATTACAGTACTATTGCCTCTTATCCCACTAGAGGTACTGATACTTCCGTATGAGGTGAAAGGTCCTATAGTAAAAACTAGCAGGGATTTTAGAAGGTTACACTCACATAACCTGGATATCCTCCAAGCTTAAACACTTTCAAATGATGCTCTCGATAAAATAACAGATAATTTACGTTATCTACGAAGTTTAAATTTGAATTGAAAGCGTTGCATTACCCTTTAATGAGCATATAAAAATAAACTCAAATCTGATTATTAAATAAGTAAAAGTAAAAAATTATATATACATAGATGTTAAAGGGTCGCCTGCTAAGGAGCTGGTCCTCTCAGGCAACCTTAATAATTACATTTTCATACAGAAGTTTAGGGTTATGAACCAGAATTCTAAATTGGGTATTCTATCATAGTAATCTGGAGTAAACTATATCTATTATCGATTTCAAATAAAACAGTTTTGAAGTTGATCGAAAATTGTAATAAAAGTATGAAGTTCGCATGTCTCATGACACACTTAAAAGTCTTTTTCCTATTTCATAATTCAGAATTGTTCTTTAATCATCTTTATCATCAATCAAATAAATATAATTGGAATGACTTACTCATAAGTCAGTAACTTATTATTCGAAATGTATTACGATTTGAGATATTGATAAATATTTATTTACAATTATTTTATTTTATTTTTTGTAAAATGTATTCTCATGTAATTGTAATTGATAACGGTGCCCTTTTTGGGAAAAAAAATATACTAATAATGTTAAGTATTTCCTAAATGTCAATATATTTGAGTCGAGATTTTTTTGTTACATTTATTACTCGTAACTTGACATCTTATAGCCATGTTGATAGTTACAGGCGTTTATGAGACAGCTGAATGTTTATCCGTGACATCAGGATACTAATACGAGAGTGTGAAAGAGTATTAGTTGCAGTAAGCTCAGATTAAATATGTTAGGAACAACTTTTTTTATGAGCTCTTGAATAAAGAATCAAATAACAACAGCAAAGAATCTCCTCAATCTATCATCCTTAACTTCACAAATTCCGATTCAAATTTCATTAAGATAATCCATTGCCCGTTGTTTCAATCCAGTGGCGTATAAATCAGGCTTTATTTATCAGCCATTTTGATACGCTTTCGTATGACGACACGTGCGCAGATTTACAATTCAAACATTTAAACTATACGGTAAGAGCGTCTTGCTGACTCAAAGCCGACTTAGCCCAATCCTCTCTGTTTCGATCCAACGATGCATAAATTAGGCACTATTCATCGGACTACAAGCAGCAGGTGTAATCCAATCTTCACAGTTCGTAGCTCCAGGCTTTTAGTCGATTCTGAAGCTACTTTAATTTGCCAGTGCTAAGATACAAATGTACCTTAACATTATAATAAGAATTCCCACGAGTGATATTAATTCAAAGAATAATGGTCTAAGTTCGTCTTTTTGTTCTTTCATCATCATCATGTCACAACTCGTAACTGCCCCACTGTTGTGATCGGATTCCTTTCATAATACATATGAGAGGTATGCAGAGTTTAAATTTAAGTTTTCTTTGTCCAAGCTAATGAGTGAGTGATAATATATATTTTTAATCCAATATATAAGTTTTGAAAAGGAAATAGATATGTGTGCAGCTGACACCACTAGGCAATCAGTTTTTTTTATTTATTTTGCTATCACGGAAGTTTTTTTCCAAAGAAAACCAAGTTCTCGAGGGAAGTTGCCGGATTTATAAATTCCTACCCCTAAGTTGTCTTCCCTGCACAATGCTTAATGTAGTCATCCCGAAACAGTCCTTTTGAAGTGCATAACTTCATACATTGAACAATGACTGTCTAATGATATGGAAGTTGGACGTCCTCTCGGGGGACTAGAATATTAGATCTCATCACTTGCTTCGGTAAAGGGTAAACGTGCTGTGCCAGAAGCTGCATAACTGCGAGTTCTCCGGAATGTTTTTAATTCTTGTGAAATGTGCCACCTTGGTCGGTGATCCTAAATCAATCACCAGTATGATATTTACACCACCCTTCCTCTAGAACCAATTGTAAAATATTTCCAATTCCTTCGTATTTTGCTTTTAGTGACGAGTCAAGAAAAAAGCGGAGATCCCGGAACCGTCAACTTCAAATTCAATTCAAAATCATTTAATCATATAGGTATTCAGTCAATACACTTAAGAACGTCATTTTTGCTTCTACCACCGTTTCGAAAAGGTGCTTTAACAACACGTCGATAATCCCTTTTTTGAAACTGATGTTCATATTTGTTGGCGGTTACTGATCTGTTAAGTTATTATAATATTGATTGATATCTGATATTAAGTCGTCATTGTAAGTCGATCCTTTATCTAATGTTATATCTCATAGGTCGAACTAAATAGACATTTATAACGATGAGGCCGGACATTGGTTGTAATTAGTATTACAATCTACTATTGTTCAGAGATAAAGGGTTTAGACAGGAGTCAGTGGTGAGTGGTGGTGGTTGTAACGACAATGTAGGAATCGTGTCTGACCTAAAGTAGATTTATAACTATTGTAATATAATTTGACGACCCTATAGCCCAGTTGGTAGTGACTCTGCTTGGCGAACGAGGGTTCTCTGGTTCAATTCCCAGCCGGGGCGGACATTTATGTGGTAGATAAATGTTTGTTCTCGGGTCATGGGTGTTTGTGATGTTATATTTGTGTGTGTCCATGCCACCCACTACACAGGGTTTCTTAGTTCTGGGGTGTGAATGTGTAAACGTTTATTTATTATTTATTTCTTTATAATTATAATCAGAAAGAATACTTGTTACAGGTGAAAGAACATTAGTATTAGTATTTTTTACAGTCCTACAAGAAGCATATAATGTACCATTTGAAGACATAGACTATTTCAATGAATATAAAATTAAGTAAAATGTTTATTAGTTGAGGCAAATATGAAATTTATCCCAAGTCTATGACTTTAAAGTAGCCTCTTGATCATATAATTTGTAAGAGGTATATAGATTCTAATCCAGTTACAATAAATGATATATGCAATAAATTTAATAAATGCCTTACTACGTACTGGTAGTGAGCGACCAACAGCTAGACTAAAGCGTCACTACTAACAAAATAACTCACCAGCGTCTCCCTAAAGCGGTCACTAGTTCCAAATTAGGAGAACTCGAAGCAAAGTCTAAAACTACTGGATATTGGTGAAGCAGTTAGAGGCCAATTCGAATGTGAAAAATTGAAGGCCACCGGCAAGGTTTAGCAACTATGTTATTGTTAACATGAATTTGCTTAATATGTTCCTCAAAGTATGGAAACGCTTGATAACTCAATTTTCATACGTAGTCTTGCACACACAGACACACGTATACGTGAGCATCCATATACATACACAGACAAAGAGTAATGTGTCTCGGTTTTCAGTTAGCAAAGTTTGAAAGTTTACTGCGAAACATATAACTGAATTGAAGACGTAAATTACAAAATGATGGGACGTATTTTTATATTTTGCTGGAAAGCTGGTAAAAATTTAGCTTCCAAGCAGCCCAATAATATGTAAAGCAGTAAAACATAGGTAGAAACATTTATTGCGAGCAAAATGTGGACCCAAAATAAAATACATATCTGATAACGGTATTAGAACAACACTGGACTATAAAGTTTATATTATAACGTGTATCCATCCCCTTGGGAATGAGATAATCTCCTACGGTAAAGTGTAACCTATGTCGCTTTACTTTGGACGGCTGTCCGACTATCAACGCAGAAAAAATCACGTCATTCGGTCTCTCCGTTTCGACGTGAAAGAATGAGAAAGAAACGCATGTAACGGGGGTGAGAAATCAACAGAAAAATAGTTATTTGTATAAAAATCTCGTATATTTAACGAATTGACAAATTAAAGTCATATTCGCGTTGTATGACTTTGAATGTTACATGAATTGGGACAATGGGACATGGTTTACAAAATATAAGTGTTTGATATTATAAGATTTGCTGAGACGATGTTTCTTAGTTATACTAGGATTGGGTAGGTGGACTGTTGTCGTGTAATCAATTCGGTAGTCCCCGTCTGCCAAGCGAAGGTTTAAATGCTTTAGAGAAAGATTTTAATCTGACAGATAAATATACATAGGCATTCAGACATAGTCATTCATATTTACATAGTTTTTAGGTGTCGAACAAAATGGCTGAATAACATCTGCCAGGTCAACTGTTCGCTTGTGATCAAATTTCGCTCAATTATGTCTGGAAACAATGAAAGTCAGATTATTTTTCACTGTAATTTACTTCAATGTTTAATGCTTAGAAAACATTATATTACCATCATTGTTATATTTATATAGTTATCATTGAATCGAAATAAAAACGGTCACTAGTGCCACAGCTACCATCGCGATGCTGAAACCGCCGCGACAACAACCAGTAAAATATTATCCTGTCACAGAATCACCAACACACACATACTGCACGTTATTTAAGTAAATTTACTGGAGTTGCAAATTAAGTTCCTGTCCAAACTAAAAGACCAAGAAATTACTTTTAGTCAGTCCAACTGTAAATAAGTGATTTAATAAAGAACTCAAATGCGCTAGGCTGCAAATTATATCAAACCACATCAGAATTTAATTAAGTTTATTATTCCACAACCGTCACGACTGCGTTGCCTTATTTCGAAGGAGAAAATAATTCGCTGTTGAAAATAACTGCAGTTTTTGATTAATTTCATTAAACTTAATATATCATCATTTTTCCATTCATATCGATACTTCCATATCATTAAACTGTATTAAACGCAAAGGTTGTTTACATTTCAATATTATTATTTGGTATATAAACTGGTATGGTACCTAATATCCACTCGTTTTGATCAATTAAAGAATGAGTTTTTTCTATCACATTTTAGTCTATTTATTCTTTCCTCTTTTAGTGTCATGAAAACACGGTCAAAAGTCTTTTTTAATCTAATAATTCACTAATGTCATCTGCTGGCAAACAGTTTTATTATTTTTGAATTTTTTTTTATAATTAAAAAAAACACGATTTATGTAATTAATAACATCGATATACATAAAAATTATGTTGTTTAGTTCAACTTCATTAAATAGTTTATGAAAAAAAGTGCCATTATAGTTTCAAGGCCAATATTTATATCAGTAAACGGCCCACAAACTGGTCTCAGTAATACTTTTCACTCACTCAGTATAGTCTCAGTGGCACAAAGAAGTTAAGAAGTGCCCTCAATGTTAAGGCATTTTTTCAAACTGTAGTAGAAGCAAACATTTACATGCATAAGTATATTTACAGAATACCTGAATGATTAAATGAATTTCAATTCAATTTAAAAACACTGCAACAGTGGTTTCAATGGAGCTAATGATTTATCCCCTTAGTCCCAAAATGGTGATAAAATCTTATAGAATTTGTAATGAGGCAACAAAAATTTTAAAATACATACATATAACAACCCACAATACTAAAACAATACATCTATGAGAATTTTACTCATCTAGTGAGCGCCACGTATTCGTTTTCTTTTAAGATGTTCGTGAAACTTCTGCCGAAGAGTTGTTGAGTGCGCTGTAAACTAAGGCATAAGAAGATTTAAACTTTCATTAAAAAGAGTTGCTTCTCAAGTAGTGTACGAAACACGATCAATTTTGTGTTATCAATTTTATCCACCCGATTAATATGTTTTAATGTATTAATATTTAAAATATTGGTTTCCTAGTGCTTCGTATAGTTGATTTTCCGCTTCAAGTTTGATTCTTGCACTTAAGCCAAACTTTTTGACATGGTTGAATTTGAAGTTCACGTTATAAGGACACTTGACCATATGAAAACTCTATAAAATGCTCAAAGATGTTTACAGTTTGTAAATTCACATTTAGCCAGTGCTGTGGATTTAATACCTCTCATTCTGAGAATCATCTCTATAGTATAATTTGTAGACCAATCACGCAAGGGAGAATAAATACTATTGTTAAATAATATTGCATAAAAGCTTCCAACATTACCAATAGGCTCTAATAATACACTCAACAAAGCATACGCTAATATTTTAGGGTTAGTTTATTATGAATTTAGTAATATTAAAAAAAAATCATGTTTAATAAATAATCTCAAAACTAAATTTAGTGATTGGGCAATAACGGGTATTTATAAAAGTAGAATTAGACTTTTTGAACTTTATGCAGAAAAATAAACTTCCACAGATTCTGAATTTTTAAAACATGTTAGAATTTATTCAAAGATTATTAAATTGTTCTGTGCGAAAGCTAAATCAATTTACATCGCGAATCAAATTAAGACCTCTGCAAATAAATTCAAAACTATCTGGGACGTTATTCATAAAGAAACAGGTAAAGTAAAATTAAATGATCATAGTTTTCTTTTAAATGTCAATAACGAGAATGCGATTTCCGAAAACGCAGTTGCTGTCGCATTTTAGGATTTCTTCTCGAAAATATCACATAAAATTACAAAAAACTTATATTCGAGCCCTCAGCTTGCTATGGCTATCGTGGAATCATGTGTTACGAATTGCCCTAAATAATTTAACTTCAAAAACATCACTTGTGATACCATTATAAAAACTTTCAAATCTATCAATATTAAAAAAACAAATGATCTCTAGGGTCTTTCCACAGTTATAATAAAACCAATAATTTATTCCATTGCGCCTCATTTAAGTATTATTTTTAATAAATGTATTGAAGACGGTAGCTTCCCCTAACTAATTGAAAATTCCAATAATTCAATTAATACATTCCTATTTTTAAAGCTGGTGATGAAAGTGACCTCACTACTTTTAGACCCATTTTAATCTTACCGGCCCTTAGCCCTTAGCCTATCTTTGAAAAAAAATATTTACAATCAGTTCCAATCACATTTTTCAATAAACAAATTATTTTACATTAATCAGTTTGGTTTTTTTATAGAGGAAAAAATACCTTTGATGCAGACATAGCACTCCTTAAACACATTTTTGATGCTTGGGAGTGCTAGCAGGATGCTATTGATATATTCTGTGACCTCTCAAAAGCGTTCAATTGCGTCGACCATGAAATATTATTGAATAGATTTAGGCGTTAAAATCGAGACAATGTAAATTGGTGAGAGTAGTATGACCGGGCGCTAATGACAGGAATTGCATGTAAATAAAAAATATATTATATTATCATATTTCGGCTTAATCTTAAGGATAAAAAAATACCGCGCTGGTCAAATGCTGATTATCAAATTTCATACACCTTTGATGACATTATCCAAAATTCTCAAATTTGTTCTCATTCTCCTGCGGTGAGTATTAAACACAACAATATAGCAGATGCTTGAAAGTGTTCCTCGTTTATCTTTCAAAACCTATCTTAGTCAAACAAAATCACAAACAAGAAAACTCTTGAAACTACCATTGAGGTAAAGTAGGGCTAGGTTTAAACTTCCATTATAAAGGAGTTTGCTCCACGAATCTGTTTGCTTCGCAAATAATGCCCGAGACACGCTATGAATTTCATCCATTCTCCACTGTCATATTGATTTTATTTTGAAAGATAAAACAAACTTTGGAACTTTAACATTGAAATTTGATAGTGGTAAAACAATGTATACTTTAAGTGTTCAATTCGTATACCTGTTTAACTGTATATTTCATATAATAACAAACTTCACTAATATATCACAATAAAAATCAAAATAGAATAACTGTATCGTACAACAGGGGGATCGGTGGGCCCCACGACATAAACTGTAAAACGAGTCTCCAATCGGCCGATAATAATACGACAACGACTCACCTGGGCATTGCAGCCTAGTTGTATACTGAGGTCACTAGTCAGTCAGTGTAGGTTAGGGACATGGGGTTCCCCAAAGGTGGAATCAAATATGAAATTATCTTAAACAAAGGAATTTGAAAAGAGTCAGGGGTATGGTACTTAAAGTGTTCCGTCGCGTGACCTCCACCAGGGTAGTCGCTGCAGCCAGTAATCTTCGACTATACATGCACCCCGATAACTCGTAAATAACTTTATTTCACGCAATATTACTTGTGACGGCACGCAACAAGCAAAAACTATAGCAACCCATCCGAGAACATTCCACGTTCTAGTAAGCGTTGGCTAGACCCTCCTTTTTCGTAATAAAAATACGCGGGTACTAAAACGGTCTTAAGTTGAAGTGCCTGTCGGTTTAGAACTGCAATTACACTGTCCCGAACAATAACACTATTCGGAATAGGCGAATGTTTTCGTATAATTATAGAAAGTTTTAAAAAAATACTTCAACGGACTCCAAAATGATAAACTACAAAATTTTAGATAAACTAAAAATGGTGCTAAAAAGCAAAAGTTAATTTAAATAAAATATTATAAATACTACAGACTGATATGTTTGAAGTCGGTGCCAAGGTCAAAACACAACATTACTTAGCGATTTAAACGTCTAGATTATTAACGTAACATAATATATTAATAATATGTTAAAACATAGCTCAGTTATTCCCATCTCATCCCATTGAGCATTTCCATTCTTTTATCATCAGAACGCATTATCAGATCCTTACCTTCTATGCCCTAAAAAAAAGATTATCAAAATCAGTTAATTAACAGTAAACTTACAGCTGTACGTACATAAAAAGGCTGTACATACATAAAAAATACACACGAACATATAACCCTTATTGGAGAAATTATTTAAGAGCTTGTGAAGCCTGGATCGGACACTTCTTCGCTGACTTTCACTGAAACAGCGTTTACATCTTACCTCAGCTGTGAAAATATCGAGGCCTACAACAAGCGGTTAATTAATGGTGTTAATATTAGTAATAATTAACAGACATGTTGTATGTTGTGATATTTTTGGACTGTACGTTTTACATCACTGAATATAGAATATATGAATATATAGAATATATATATATATATATTTATAGAGAATATATGAATCTTAAATATGCAAGTAAAGTTTGCCATTTTCCCATTTAAGTTGGTTATCGAGAAAATACACAATAGCTGAGGATTATGTCGCTCTTTAATTACTCCATCACCAAGCTTAGTTTTAATTGTAATTAGTAGAAAAATCTGTCCAAAAATTCTGTCATGAAAATTCTACAATGAAACGGAAGTACTCCTGGATTTAACTTTTTATAGTATGAAACGCTGTACGCGAATGCGGACGTGACTAGTTTATTTCTCGCTTATATAATAAATATTATAAAAGTATTTTTGCGTACAACGAAACATTCATGATAAAGCTACATATAAATTAATCTTCCCAGTTCGCATGATGCATAGTAGTTTAGTAGTTTGACGATCCCGTAGCCCAGTTGGTAGTGACCCTGCCTGCTGAGCGTGGGGTCCCGGATTCGATTCCCGGTCGGGGCAAATATTTATGTGACAGATAAATGTTTGTTCTCGGGTCATGGGTGTTTGTGATAATTGTATATGTCCATGCAACCCACAACACAGGGAATCCTAGTGCGGGGGTGTGAGTGTGTAAACGTTTTATAGTATAATACATTACAATTCATCTACCATTTTTACGTTGCTATGTCGAAGTACCGGTACTTAAAGTACCGTTGGACATAATATTGATACATTTGACGTGAGGTACATTCTCTGGAAGGAGCTTAACCCAGGCAGATTGTTTACTCTTTTGCTTCCGTACAAGAAAAAAATATATGTTAGACTTAGATTATAAGTTATTTCGCTAGCTATGTTTTTGTTAAAGAAAAAGAAATATTTTAAGTTCTATATGTTTGTGGACTGATTCAGTCAATATTTAGTTATTAGCGATTGTCCTTAAGTTTTTGTAAGTTTCGAAGTCTCTAAAATGTTGTAGGGGCAATATGTGTATTTCTTTTAAATGAAGAATAATAATAAACTGTACTTGGTTGAACATTGTAGAGTTCGAGAATATTAAAATATGAAATCAAATTAGCAAGACCTAGTCGCATTTATGACGTAATTTATTACGCAGTACCAATGCATTGGTAAAATCTCCAGACGAATCGACTGTTACCGTCCAACACGCTTCGTTTCAATCGCTGAAAACACCCGTTCATAAATCACTGCGCAATTTTATGATAGGATTCGCTGTCATTATATTCCCACAATATTAAGTATCACATTTAAATTTTAAAAGGCATTTAAATATAAATGTAATACTAAAAGTTTTCAATATTTTTATATTGTGTTATGTAAATGTGGAAAAGTGAATGGAAAGTTTGTAGCATAAGGCAACTGTAAGGGATCGATCTAATTAAGCTGAGGAGGCCTGACAAAATTTAGAAGTATAAATCGTTAAGCCATGTCGGAGGTCTATGGCTGTTACAAAAACTGCCTGCACGTGTGTCGACCAGTCACTTCGAATTCTCCCAATAGCAATGTAGTGAAGTTTGCTCCAGAACTCCTTTATTACCCGAATCCTGTCCTCTGCAATGGATTAGTGATGGATTGAAGACATGTGTCCTACGATCAAAGATTTACAAGTAGTACAGGAATGATACATGAGAGATGTAAGGGGGGGCTATATCCATATTTCAATCCAAGCCAAGCTCCATTGATCTGTCTTTACTTTCCAGTATTTAAAAACTTACAATATTTATGGTTACATTTTACCCCATTGATAAGTTATGTAAATTTGTATTTACGTCGATAAATATATTTTTTAAACCATGAACTATAAATGTAAAAAATTTAAATTATAAATTTTTGATGTTATAAAATATGAGCTACCTAAATAGCGCAGCCGCAAATTTATTTCCGTAATTTTACGCAAAAATCGTTGAACACGTTACAAACTTTTGAAAATGTTAAAAATACGATGGAAGTTGTGCAAATTATACGAAAATTGCTGATTTATGCGCATTAAGTTAAACTTTTACGGTTCTATGAAAAATGATTAAAAAGACTCTGAGCTTTGGTTGTTACCGATCTATTGGGACGTGTGTAAGATTGTGTCTGTTAGTATATTTATTTCTATAACGATTATATTTACGGTCACCGTACTCTGCATTTGGATGATCCGAGTTCGAAAGTTTACCTATCAACTAGCCCTCGTTTTTAAACTAGTTGATATACTTGTACTACTATAAAATACGGTTGATTACTTTACTGACAAGTAAAAATACTTGTTTGAATTTCAAAATTCAAATTGAAGTATCGTATCGCATCGAAAAATAGATTTGCATTGAAAACATTCTCGAATGATGACTTGCACGAACCTGACGAAACGTTTGATAGACGTCGAGTGCAGAAGACACTTAAACTCACTGGAAATTGTTTAATTAATCCTACATCGAATTTCAAAATTATTGTGCGCTTGATAACTTTGACAGAAGTAAAAAGAAATGATCGCTCTATGACGGCAGTTATAGAAGGAAATATTCTAGGAGTAAAAATGATGAGTTGAGTATGAAGGATGAGCATACAATGTAGATTTGTCCAGAAAGCGTTCACGGAATTTTCAACAAGCACCTACGAATGAGGTGAACAGTTTTACGTTGAGGTTTGTTACAAAGTTAAAGCAGGCTTGTCTTATGTTACAAAATTACTACAGGAGATAAATCTCGGATTTAATAATACAGACACAAATAATATACAGTTAGGTTGTTTCAAATAAATTAACCGTAAAAAGATTTTTTATTACTATGATTTGATACCATGTTACATGTTGCTTACTACTTACTTAAATCAGCTCAAAGATATACAATTCTGATCGTCGCAAGATGCTAAAGCAGCGTTCCAAGAAGTTGTAGAAGAGGTGTTCGAGATTGATAGGGAAAAAAATAAAAAAAATTGAAGAAGACGCGCATAATTTTTATAAATGTTATTGAAAAGCTTTTTAAACAGATCGTATAGTAATAATTTTAAATATAGTTTTTTTTTAACTTAGTTTTGCAAATATTTGTAAGTGCCCTACATGCTATTGATACGAGAATTGACTATGAGCATTTTAATGCTATGTACGAATGAACGGAATGAAAGCCTGGCAAAACGACGATACCGCAGCTGGTTGTCCACCTGAAGTAGAGAATTTTGACAATTCTTTAAATAAACACAAAGCTGTTAGCAGCTTAGACCGCAGTCGCTCCAAAACTCGCAGATTGTCAATTAGCGTTCAGGTTTATCCCCGAAAAGCTTTCCGCTCTCAGACGTAATCGTCAACAAGTTTGTTTAAATGGACTTGGGACATTTAGGAGTTTTCTTTTACAACGTTAATATTTTGGCTTATAATTTTAAATTTATAATATACTAGCGGCCCGCCCCGGCTTCGCAAGGGTGTACTTTATCAATAGTTTCCACAGTGTATGCGATGAAAGAAATTTTTAAGCAAATTTTTTTACGCCTTGATTCACGTTACTGAAGTTTTAGCAAGGATCCCTTATTTTTTTCTTGTAATAAACATAACCTATGTTACTCAGGGATAAGATAGCATTATAATAGTGAAAGAATTTTTAAAATCGGTTCAGTAGTGTTTGAGTTTATTCGTTACAAACATACAGAAATACATTTCCTCTTTATAACATTAGTACAGATATATATGAGTATGTAGTCAGGTTGATGAAATTATAGTCATACCAAAGTTCTCTTAAAAATAAAGAAACTCCTTAACTCATAATTAAGGAAACCTGGAGGCTAATGCACTATGCCACTTCTTGTGGTTTGTTGAGTTAGTGGCTTACTCAAGTGCCAGAAGTTGTTCTCCACTGAAATATCTACGACTTAACTACTGCTTGCTGTTTAACGATGGCAACTGCCCATGACAACGTCACCGAGCTTACCTCAGTAGAACAAAAGTGCCCCTGTAATTAGCCTCTAGTTACCCAATCACTAACCGCACCGCATTATCTAATTCAGTCGATCTTTCGACCGACATAAACTATAAACGCATCCAGCTTTACTGCTATTTCTGTGATGCCTTCTGTGACTTTTAATTTTTAATTATTTATGCTAACTGTTAGGGCATTAAGACGTACATTACATGTGAACGCTATTTTGTACGCTTTATTGAATACAGGAGGACTAACAATATAATACAGCTGACCACATGATGATTGCTTGCGACTGAGCACATCTGCACAAGCGTTGCTAAATATCTACGTATAGACCCCAGCTCATGGCACTTCGTACAACTTAACACTAACTATGCTACCTTTCTGGGATAAGAGAGATGGCGAAAAGCGTCACAGATGCTAAAGTTTAAATCTTATAATATACTCCATATATGTACATTGGATTCATTTTCAGCTTTTGTTCGCGTAGATTTGCATATATTTAGCCAGCGTGTAATACTCAGAATGAGAGCAGATTTATTACGTTCATTATTTATTTCGGATGGCGTAAAAGTGAATATATTAATCAGTAAAATCATGGATTTTTTTGTATAAACGGAGTTATTGCCGTTGTTGGTTTTCCATGGTAGCTTCATTAAATCTGTATAAAAATGTTTGTACGCGGGAACATTAAAAGATTATTAACGAGGTCTTACTTTAAATAAAATCATTAAACAATTACCAACTTAAAAAATAAGCGACAAAATTGTAATAAAATATGAATATTATATCGCTTCAAAATATTTAACGATTATTTTTATCTTTGACGTTGAACCACACAAATACCTGTTGTCTCCTTAAACATTTTTCTGCAATGTTTTTAATCAACCGCTAGTGTCAAAATTTATCGATCGCTTTCATGCTTGGAGGCCACGTAAAGTAATGTAAAGCCATATCAGAATCTTTCAGACGACACAAAAACATTTGAAACTCGCGTTGCCACTAAATCCTCCACCAGTCCAACTGAAACTCTACAATGACTAAGTAATCTGCCGCTAATAAGTTAGGGCCACCGCCCACACTTAATTTGAAAAACACAAACAAACAAACTGTCAGCCCTATAGCTAGTGATGTGATCCAGATCGTAACGATAGTGCTGTACTTTACCTCTCCGTTTAAATATATAGATATAATTTTAATGGAATAAGTATAATGGAAGTAGAGCGTATTCCATAGTAGGTACAAGTTTTGATCATTTAGCTTGAATTTCATTCCAGAAACGTGAACACACCTCGGCTTGCAAATTAAAATCAGCGTTGGATTTTAATTTCGAGACACGAACCCGACCGCATGTATTTAAGCGGATCCTTCACAGAGATTTATTTCGCGTCCGTTACCGTCAAAGAAGTTTTGCATTCGGTACCGCGCATACGTTACTTATACACATGAATATTTTAGTCTGATATTATAATAATATGTAACTGCATGTTAAAGACTTTCTTGTAAGGATACATGTTTCTATATAATCTTATTATGTAATTAGTTAAAATTTCCGTAAAGAAATAACTGTGTGTTTCTTTGTGTCTCCTACATCCAATGAAGTAACACAACGATTATTTATCCATCTTTAACGATCGATTTTTCTGTATGTACAAGACGCAAAAGTTGAAATAAATGACGGACGTACCATAAGGAAATTATGAAGAAATCAATCCGACTTCGGTGGTAAACTTTTAGGGGTCAGTATGCCTACATCGTATGTATCATACATCGGATTAAATACAAGAGATTTTTGTTAGGAGAGAAATAATCAACATATGTATATTTAAGAAAATGGACGAAAATTAAGTATTTCTACCCGCGTCACATCGGGATCCTTGAAATACGGAATCTACCGATAGGATGAGGGCTTGTTCAAAAATATTCTCTGATTAATTTAGTATACAAGACCTTAATGCACACGATTTCTAACCTTCTTCTTATTTCCCAGCCGACAACGCATCAGTAATACCTTTGGTCTCGCTAATGTCTATGGGCAACGATGACCACTTACCATCAGGTGGTTCGTCAGCTCATTTGTCGGCTATTAACATAAAAAAAAAGATCACGATTCGGACTAGATTAATTTTGTTTTAGCTAAACTATTAGTAAATAAAAAAATATATATAAAATTAATACATGTTACATTTCCAAACAAATTTATAACCGATACGTTGAATCACTGTTACATAATTTTAATAAAGTAAACACTCTGAATCTCAATCAAGTTAAATGGCAAAAAATTATTTTACAAAATGTTTTATAATTTTAATAACAAATATCATAATATGATACGCATAAATAAGGAAAGATTAGAACAAATTATAATTATAATATATAATTGACTATAAAGTAATTACTACAGTGTAATTAATTTAAACGCCAGTCTGTTGGCAGTATTCGTATAATTATGTATAGCTAATTACAAACAAATAAACTTATTGTTGATTCATCGATTCATGAATTGGCCACTTTTGTTTTTATACGTCTCCCATTACGATATTGAAATAATTCTTTGCTTAGAATTCTTCAATCAAAGCGTTCGTAACTATCAAAGTGTTGTCAGCGTATTAAATAAATGCATGATACAAGTAGCTTTCTAATTCAGTAAGCCAAGACGTCTGTTATTGTGACAAGAAAGATACGAGTTCGAGTACGGGGATATACATATGAATATCCCAAACGTTATGAAAATACTAACGTAATGTCGTGTTTGGATTTCCTCCCCATGTAAAGAACTACCGACTGACACACATTTGACAACTTTGCACAGAATATACGACAGGTATATGCAGGTTTCTTAAGATGTTCTTCTTCTTTAAAGTTAGTGATAATAAATAACAAATAAAAACGTAGTTTGAAAAATATAATACGCAAGATTCAAACTGTAGTTACTCATGCGGAAGTCTGAAGCCACCAATTAATTACACATGCCTATGTATTATACGGGAATATTCATATTATTCGATAAGGCTTTAAATATATTTGAATAATTGCATATTATCTATGGAATCGTTTTCAAATTTTTATTTTCACAAACAATATGAGGTATACAGTGAGTATTTCACATATACAGTGAAATATTCTACATTTTTAAGTGATATTTACACGATATAATTTTCAGTGTATTTTTTATTATCGAATTGGAGTTTTCTCTGAATAATCCTTATCACTTGAGTAGTGTCACTTTGGTTTATGAAATACGCAGTTCCCGTACAGTTCTCCTGACTTTCTAGACCAACTGCTAAATATGTTCCAAACGGCTAATATGAATGTGTTTTTTATGTCGACAACGAGCAGACGAATCACCCGATGGTAAGTGGTCACCGTCGTTCATGGACATCAGAAAGACCAAATGCATCGAAGAGTCGCCGACCCAATTAGTAATGGCTGAAACTGGGACCCGCATTAGTATTGGCTGAAACTGGAACCCGCATTATTACTGGCCGTCTGACACTGCGACGCAACATGTGTTTGAAAATAAGGTTTAATTTTTACAATTACTTTTGCATCATTACTTTGGGTATCAAAATAATTTCACAACATTTCTGTGTGCACGATAATGTGGGTTAACAAATATGAATAAGCTAGGGTTGTCTTATAACAAATGTCATAACATAACCGGTAACAAACAATAATTTATTATTATACGGTTAGACATCTACGCTCCAAACAATATTATAATTAAACAAAAATTTATAACTCGGTACCTTAAAGATATTTTTATATTACTACATACAATTGCTACATAATATTTTGATAATAAAGTTCACATTTGTTACAAATCAAATCTCAGAATCAATAAGTTATCAATAAATACGCTCTTTGCTAATACTCAATAGACAATCGTCTGATATATCTACTCGTACGTTGTCCGCCGCGTTAATCGATCGCTGAAAGATAGTAAAAGCGGCAATATCGTAAAGTATTCGTTAGTACAAAGCAAAATAAATAAGGTTGGGTACTCAAGAACAGGCCCTGTGGGATAGACCCATTAGCAACTGTACACGTGTTAATCTTAAATAAATTTCCTGATATATTTCGATAACAATAACGGTTTGCTTCGCTGCTGAAAGAAAAGACTTATTCTTGCACTAGAAACGATTGTAAAGTTTTTTTATTATTTGTTTAATAAATACCCTTGTTTATTCCCATAAACCTTTCTCATGAATCGACTTATATATTTGTGGAAACTACATGAAAATCCAAGTAGCAATTTGGAAGTTTAAACATCATACAGATAGTCTGTTTTAAACTATGCAATAATTAGTAAAGTTATAAGTACATTTTAAAAAACGAAATGGCAAGTTCAGAAGATGCCTTAGTAGTTTTATTGTAAAAGCGCGCACGTTCCTCCTATAATAAGTTTGAAACTTTACGGAGTCAAATCGCCAGCACTGCAATTTTTATTCTCGTTTGTCGTATTGGTTTTGTACTCTTATGTTATGGAAAAAATTATTAAAGGTATTACTTACAACGTAGAATATTTGCAAACTTCAAAATATTCCGATTTATAAGTTGTAACGTAACAACTACGTATCTCACATAGAGGTTAGGTGAAATAATATTATTAGATACAACAAGATGTCATTTCCCAAAAGTAGTAATAGCGAGGTAGAATTAAGAATTACATTATATTTACTACATATAAATACTTAAATAATTACATCGCTTTGCGAGAATAATTATTGCACACTCGTACATCATAGTAGGGTTTTTATTAGGCTGGCTGTCTACCACCCGCTTTTTAGAGTCAACCCTGAAATGTCTGCAACGCGTTCCGGTTGCAGTATTGGAATGAATAATAAGCGAGTCCTCATCTCTCACCTTGGCAGCAGTAGTGTTTATCGACTATTTTAAAGAAAAGAAAACTGTATAATCAAACCGTATGACATAAAGCTATGGAACTAATAATCCAAGTCTCACCGTATTGACAGTTAACGAGTTCTTTTAACAGCCGAAGCTCCAGATCCTACGTTCCGCATCCTAAGTTTGTTTATGCCCTTTGCAGTTTACATTTGAGGTAAGTAAAGTACATGTATTGAAAGAGTTGTCTCTAAACATTACCGTCTTCAATTAGATACTGTAAAAAAAGTCAAAATAACAAGCAGACTCGTGGAGGCTAGGATTATATATTATTAGTATCTATGTGTCAAGGAATATTGTCGGATTCCAGTTTAATTTCAAATTTTATATACAATTTTCGTGCTTTTTATAAACTATGGCAAAAGATTATGCATTTCGTATTTCTTTTTTAATGTAAGCCCAATAGCTTCAGAAAAAAGTGCGAGGATCGGTGTTTTTAAGGATTGTTTAAATTATGGATTAAAAAAAAATATGTAAGTGTGATAAAAATTTGGTGTAACAGCAGATCTGACAAAGATATAAGGGCTCTATTTTCTCATCATATGTACGAAATCACAAGACTGACCTGTAGGTCAAAACTAGAAGTACCCACGATGTATTAATTACGTTGCAAAATTCAAATATATATCCACGTATTTATTCAATCGTACATTGACCCGAACACATATTTCATCGCCAAATCCGTACAGCCGCTCCAACCCGCAAATGATAAATACTTGAGGATTGCAATATCGTGGTACTTGTATTTGAATGTTCTTTTGTTTAACCCAAATGTACCTTCATAGACGTGTACAAAACTGCTTGGAGAATAACTAGACATAAATACAGCAGTTCAAAATAAGAATGCCTACTGAAACCGGTTAGGAAAGTACTCATCAATACCGAATTACTTTTATATTGAGATATAAAAATACATAATTAAAAAAAAATATGTTCCTGAAACGTCATTAATAGACTATACATATCTATTCACGCGTTTACTCGTGAAACATTATACTACGCCTGCATCTAGCCTAAAATTTTATTTAATTAAAATCATAATTAAAAAAACCTACTTCGACATAACAAAAACAATTGCTTTGGAATGGAATGTAACATAACAAAACAAATTTATTTGACGTCCAACACGAGCTGGATAAACATTAATTAATTTAAAATTACGTTTTAAATTTCATATAATTTAAGCGAATAACCTTATTTTAACAGGGCGTTACTTTACAGGGGTTTGGAATAAACGATAATTTAATGTACCTAAAGAGTTGCGTGCCTAATTGCAAAGCGTGGCGGCCAAAACCATTGAACCGTGTTCGACCTTGGTAACGTGAATTTCAGTTATAATTGCAGATAAGGGTTCAAAATCGGAGGGTCTTAATAAATTGGTTATCTCGAAATGTGTTTAATTTGATGTCGGGATACTAAATTGCCTTCTTGTTTAGACGTAAGGCTTCCAATTTATGTGTTTTGTAACGTCACGCTTTGCCACGCGGTTCAAATTATATTAGGGAGGCTTATAAGACTCGGGCGTGATGTACCGTCATATGGAGACGTTATCCTTATTAGCTAAATGGATTTTCCAGATGCCAAGCGTTGTTATTACGATTGATAAACTCCAACTCTAAGTGTGTTAGGTTTCTTACGGTGGGTTTTTGAAAGTAATCTGAAAGGATTTTTGCGATGCTACAAAATACATGCGAACATACAAAGACTTTTTAATGGCAATAAAATATGCATTTGGAGAAACTGAGCGGCCTTAGCAATAGTGATTATCAATATATATTTAGTTTTTCTAATCAATGATCCATCAATAGATATTAGGGTGATTAAAAATATGAACAACGGCTTAAATATTTCTTGTTCTGTATTATCTTGTCAAATTTTCAAGTACCTTCCAAACATTTAGAGGAACATAGTACAAAAACCTCCGTAATGGAGGTTTTTCTCAAAAGTTCTTTAAGGTATATATATACACATATATATATATATATATATATATATGCATGTATTGATTATTTTTTGTACTGCATTAAAAAAACAGACAATTCATCGGAAACACGGATTCTTAAAAAATATTTTAACACAAGTTACAAAGTTACAAGCAGAAAATGAACAGGAGCCGTTGGAAACAACAATTTCTCATGTACTGAGCTGCAACAGTAAAGAAAATCAATTCCAAAATCGACACCACGCTCCAAACAAAGCTAGTACATTTATTATAGCACGGTTCTCAGTTATTCCTAAGACCTCCTAATGTTTCAGCTGCTTGGAAGAGTTGCTAAGACGAGTGTCTTACAGAAGAAAATGTACGATTTCGATACGACGATCGAATTTGTCTTGAAACACGAAATTTCTATCAAAAAATATGTGTTTATTGTAACAAAAAACCATATGTTGACAAAGAGAACTTTGAATTGAACTAGAAGTATAGCTTAAGCAGTTTATATTAATTATTCCGAGTTAAACAACTAGTTGTAAAATTATTCTTGTGCAATTGTACAACTCTTCTTGTGCAATTGTTCTTGTGCAATTATACAATTGTTCTTGTGCAATTGTACAATTGTTCTTGTGCAATTGTACAATTGTTCTTGTGCAATGTTCACAACATCAATTTTTTTAATATCCGGAACTGGCTGAATCACTTCTGTAGCTCACAACAGCAACTAATGGGTAACGTCAAGTTTTTACACGTCCATATTACTGTACGTTAGATTTTACCATAACTATATGTTTATAAACACGGTAAGGTAAGTGCTTTATTGTTACGTATTAACTGTACATTATACTTAGGTCGTAACTACATATATTTCGGTTTCAGAGTAATTAAATTCTAACGAGATTTCTGCGTGGAGGCGATGATTGCCACGTTAAGTATATGATACGGAGGTATTAAACATTGTTGCTTGTATTTTAGACGAAGATAAATGTCTTGTGATAATTCCCGTGTGTGTACACTTTTGCTTTGAATTTGGAGTTAGTTTTAGATGCGATTTGTACGTAATAACTACTGTTTATAATCATAACTATAAATCGTAGATTGTTAGAGACGTAATAGATGCTCTGTATTGACTTGGTTGTTAGAAATTGTGTTTCATATACAAACCGATTACAATTATCCTTAAAAGAGGTGGCATATTTTAGTTCCCATTGGTGAGCATAAGGAAAGAGAAAATGCGTTGTGGCAGCGAAACATAGTTGTATACTGACATAAATTTGTTTGCAAATTCGAAAACTTTGAAATTTATTACTGTTTAAAAGTAATTGTTTCATCGATATATTTTTATCTATGAAAATTGAGGAAGTTTGATTTATCTACGAAGAGGCGATATTTTAATAAATGTGTTTTTATTAAGGCAGATTAATGATTTAAACGAACTAAACCGATAATAAATAAAGAACATTTGACAAAATTTTGGAGTATAGGGGACACCACCAATTCTTAAGACCAAAGCAATGTCTCACATTGCACCCACCTGAACAATGACGAGCCCACAGCGAATGCTACTTCCTGATCGAGGTCACTCACTGGTCTTCAAATAGCTTCAATTTTTGATTGTCTGATGTGTAATTTTTGTTTATGTAACCAACCGACAAACGAACAGACAAGCCATCTGATGGTAAGTGGTCATCGTCGCCCACACAGACATTAGCAATGTCAAGGCATCAAAAACGACAATGACTAACCCCAATCCGTTTTGGCAGAACAGGGTGTCATACTCATAAGAGGCGGCAAAAGCCGGCCTGATTGGTGGTAGGGTTTCATGTAAGGATTATATTATCAACCAGCAAACTGCCCTCGCTTCGCTTCAGTTAAACTACGCTTGACTTGTTGAAGCACTTGCATTGTTTTAGAACTGCATTTTTCTCGTCCAAAAACTAGAAATAACAATGTTATATTTTTTGTTTATGAAAAGATTGCAAGGAAAATTTAATTATTAAGTGACGCTTACTGCAATACGATAGCGATGAATGAAATCGGTAAAGCCGTTTCTGAGATTAGGGCGAACAAACGCACAGACAAACAGACAAAAAATCTAACAACTGTTACTTTGGGTTCTATTACGTTAATAAAGGTCCCTAATAATAGATTTTCTCATATATCGTTAATGTACAGAAAGCGATTAGTTAGAATTTGATTAAATGTATAGATAGATAGACATTATTGTTAAGTCACTAATATTGTGACTGATATTATTATCTTTCCGTGAAGCCTGCCTGGCTAGCTACCACCCTCCTGCTCGAGTCAGCCGCCAAACGACTGGGGGCTTGACAGCCAGTACTTTCTTCCTTCTTCTTTCTTAGCCGACAACGCACCGTTAATACCTTTAATGTCACTGATGTCCATGAACGAAATGGGCGACACCTATTAACATAAAAAAAGTTCAGAGCTAAAAATAATATATAAGTTAAATTTTATTTTCGTTATGTATATTTTGTTACTGTTGCTGTACTAAAAATAACAGGAAATAAATTCACGCTTCAGACCCTATATGAAGCATAATTAAAATAGTTCGAAATAAGACAAAATCAGAAAAGATATCTATCGCCTGACTAGTGACCAACACTCAGTAGTGGCTTAAGTACGTCTATTTTCCTAGTAGCGTTTCTCTTAAACATTAAGCACAGAAAAGCCGTTTCAGCGTTCTCGGTCACCTTGAGTCCATCTGATAAACAATAAATGAATCGCGGGCAATCGAATCCAGAGTAGAAAGACTACAGTATCGGCCGATGTCCAATAACCCCGTTGCTGTGGCTGTTGGATTTTTAAAATATTAACTTCAAGTTATGAATTTTTAAAGACAGGGATTTTTGTTTATGTTTTAAGGTCCCAAAAGACTTTTAATCTAAATGGTTTCCACAATTGCGGGATTGTTGATCATACAAGGAAATCAGATACAATAATTATAATAAATACAAATATAACAAATACAATGATACCATATATGAGATTCTTATAATTATTTATATTACTGTTAAGTCGAAAGTTGTTAAAAAACGGTAAAAATAAATATAAAAATTCCTGATTTGAATTCTCACTTTTTCGGTTCGTAAATTTTCTTCTTTTCTAGCCAAATTCAATTTACGAAGTAATTACTCGTATCATGATCGAAGGTCCCTGGTCAGTTTTCGCTCTTGCCTTTTTATTTTTAGCAACTATCTTCGCTGTTGTCAGTTTTCAATAGTCATCTGAACTTAGCTAAAACATGTAATCTGAACAGACAATAAGCTATTTAAATGAATACTTTATTAATGTATATTATGAAGCAGTGTAAGAACATTTTCATATGTCTTTTTTTAACCGTCTTGGAAAATTTTGAAGGTTCTATGTTCGTGTGTATATATTATATACGCTACATACTGAAATGTTTAAAGTTGGTTCCAAGCGCGGACACAACATTAGTTATAACGGTTTAATCACCTTAATTAATAAAATAAAATCTGTGTATTGTTTAAGCCGTACGAAGTCGGGACGAGCAGCGAGTTTTAAAACAAAATGGGTACATTGAAAATTAATTCTTATCTTATTTTGTAACAGGTATCTTATTATATCCTAAAACAACTGATACATTTTTATTTAAATGCGTGTACGTAAAACTTTGGAGCCAAATTTATCTCAATATAGCTACAGTATTGCGACGCAGACTAATCTTTTAAAGGACGCTGAATTTGACAAAGCGATAGATAGATTCCACTTATATCCAGGAGTAGGCTTTGTGCAGATTAGAAGATCCCGAGGGGGTCCGAGGGCGAATCTAATTTAGATATAACGCAATTTGTTGGGCCAGCACATTTTGATGGCTCAAACGAAAGCAGTCGGCGAAGTAGGCGGTAAGATTTATTTCTAGGCAAAGATATACTACATGAAGTGTGAAACGGAAATATATTTTGCTTAATTACGCTAGAGACCCTAGAGATCCTCTGTATCGGCTTTCATATAATTCACAATAATCGGTATTGTTGTAAGGGGCCTCTAAATCGAATAATATTCGTCACGAATGAGAAAAGTTTTTCGAGTCATCAAAATATGCATAGAATTTGGACACAGTTAAAGATGTTAGCCACACATTATTGATTGAAATTACACTGACGCAACAAAAAGTTCAAATGAACTGTGGCTAATTACCAATTCTCTTAGAAAGGAGAAGCTAAATCAGCAAGTTACAATTGGAGCCGGTTCCAACAACAACTTATCATATAGTACATACCTGATGAAGTTATTCGTGTAGGTCTCATGACCACACATATCTATATATCTATCATATCACGTAACAGAGTTTTGCTATGATCAAGACTGTATTATAATAGTGCGTTCACTTCTAAATTACCTACATGTAATCGAATATAAATATTCGAATACCTAAAATATTCATTTAATTACCCTTAAATTTTAGGTGAACTCGAAGAATTTTGGCTTTTCAATTTTATCAAGGTCTAACAATAAATGTAACATGTATGTGTCTTAACCATACAATCGAACCTTCCATATATACAAGTATGTAAACACAAACTGGTGATATTTTTAGGAAATACTGACGTGTCTCGAATAAGAACACGTCTGTTCTGAGCATTTGTAGCGCCACGACTTTACCTTTGGCCATAAAAGGGGATTCGATACGCATTTAAAATTTTTAAAGCTTTTGTTACACCTAGTCTTTCTTATTGATAAAAAATTAAATAAATACTAATTTACAAACTGATATAGAGTCTTAACTTATTTTTTTATTGAGTGACTGGAAATACATCGCGCACAAACTGCTGAACCGTTTGAAATACATTATACAATACAAATGCACACATAATGTACTTCTATAAATTACATTATGGCTTAATATACAGGATGCTTTTTGTACCGGGAATTAAATCTTTCTCCGAGATATAAAATTAAACTTTTTTGTTAAGAGCTAAGTGGCGTTAAAACTTCTGTTCTGTTACATCTTTGTCTTTATTATTTAATCAAATAAATTCAGTTATTATTTGTTAATGTCAGGGTATCTGGATAATGTTTATTCAAGCGAATAATTTTTACATAAAATAAGTTAATGATTGACTAAAATCCCACCTGATTGTAAGCGGTGACAAAGTCTAAGTTGACCAACACATTAACTTATAAAACCTTTTCACTGTCCTCTTGAAGACTTCCACATCATAGGTGCGCGGGAATACCGACGCGGACAATCTACTCCGGTACTCAGGCGACTTCAGTGCGCATAACGAATGACGACGCAAATTGCAAGCCAAACGTTCACGACGCAAGGATGGATGCTCGACGCACATCAGGTTGTTTGAAGGAGGGGCGATGGGGGAATTATTTCGTACAACTCCAGTTATCTAGCGACTAAATATTAAGTTGGCAATAATTTTGCAGATGCTTTCATGAAATTAAATTATTTATATCTAACACTAATACATATTTTAATTCATACATTATTTATTTCTGATCAAAAATTGCTAGAAATTGTTTGCCGTTGAAAAGCTATAATAGAAAGAAATTAATTAATACAATTAATGTGTGTGGGTGTGTGTGCGATATTATTTCTATAATAATAAAAACCGTCGGTAACGCGAATTAAAATAACTGTAATATATACATAAACGTAACTTTAATAGTTTCATTTCCATAGGCTATAAATGTTATAAACATATAATTAGCAAAAACAATGATCTCGTGTGTTAGTTTTATTTTAAATTTAGAATTAACTGTTTTCCTATCCGATTTTTATGTATTGTTTTTAATATTTAAGTTGTTATTCTGTCATGGTTATTGTTGCGGTCCGTTTAAGCATGGTGTCAGTTTAGCTAGGTCATAAAGTATAATAAAATGAAATGGGAACTAACGATTTTTGTTTTTCGTATTAATACATGTATTGACTAAAAAAAATGGTTGTGCACATTTCATTTATATAACAAAATAGTGTTTGAAAAAATATAATAATAGTGCGAGTAGCCAGTATGATTGTATCAGGTTACCCGCAAATCACTTTTGCGAATACTGTTACAGAGCACGAGTTACAACCCGCTCATCCCGCACAATTAACCATAGATGTTGCTAAACTTTATGAGAAAGTTTTTTCGGCTGTGATATTATTATCTTGCAATATTGTGATATTTTCTGCAATTTTTTTTAAATTTATATTATTTTATTTAATATAAAACATGATTATTTATTTTTATTTTCGTTATTATTATTATTATGTGCTTTCTCCACGCTAGTCTCAATTCTATCCATTTGATGTAGCATAATTTTATCTTTAATATAAACTTCTAGACGATTTTAACAATTTAAAATTCTCAAATCAAAGGCAGAGCTCTCAATTTCGAATACAAAATTGTTAATATCTACTCTCTACTGCCTTCCAGTATAATATTTAACGCGGCGTCACCGACTGCCAACTAATACTTTATTCCTCGTTAGCGGATTTCAAAGAGATTTTAAGGAATAATATTATCTTATGATAATCAAAAACACGCTACATCTTGTCATTTGCGATTCCCTCGTTGAGAATACCTAATTGTCCAAAGGGCCGCCTCTAGAGATCTGAATAAAGGACTATCTGTTACTAAGAATTCTGATTCAAATTGTCATTTTCTCGTAATTTGTGAAATGATTTTATTATAAGTATTGTGGCCATGGCATTCTAAACGTGATTGATTTTTTATTTGTATTAGCTATACATCAGTGTTTGAAAGTTCCACTGTAACATAACCGTCTACTTATATTTTTGTTTCTTTCATTAACTTAAAAAATGCATTTGTATTGTTTTAAAACACTTTCCTTATAACGCTCTTTCTGATACGATGAAAATGTTTAATATATTTGAATATATTATTATTGAATATACCATAATATTATTAATGAATATACTATAAATTATGACATCTAATCGATAATCAGCCGTATTGGGGCGGCTTAGAATCTCTCCCAATCCCATGCTGGCAGAAAAGGGTGTTGTAAGAGGCGACAGAAGCCAGCTTGCTTGGTGGTAGGGCTTCGCGTATGGATTATATTATCAGTATTATTATTAAGTCATTAATATTATTACTGGTATTATTATCTTTCGGTGAAGCCTGCCTGGCTAGCTACCAACCTTCTACTTGAGTCAGCCGCCAAACGACTCGTCGTGTTCCGGCTGTGGGCTTGAGAGTCAGTACTTGCTTTCTAACCTTCTTCTCATTTCCTACCCGACAACGCATCTGTGATACTTTGGTCTTGCTGATGTCCATGAGTGACGGTGACCATTTACCATCAGGTGGCTCGTCTGCTCGTTTGTCGGCTATTACCATAAAAAAAATACAAATTGATTTCACCTGCTCTATTTTATTTCCATTATTACGTTCAAATTCCTAATTTATCTCAATAATATCATATACTTTATTTCTCAAATATTAAATTAGCAAACAAAAGAAAGCAACATTATCCAGTATCGCCATCCAAAAGTAAAATAGCCAGACAAAACTTTACTTACTTAGCCCCTAAATTATATAACAAATCCATCAGCCTGTACAAATACTTATCCAATTACAAAAACGTAGAAAAAATCAAAGAATGGTTGAGTACTCTTAATTACGATGATACTGAAAATTTATTTTATTACACATATCAAACCTTATACACACAGTCACTCACACAATCGCGTTCTCTATCTCTCTCTTACACACAAACACATAAACGCGCGCACCCACAGGGAGTTTTCGATACATTTAAATACTACTGTTTAATTACTTTAATTGTTTTTATGTTGTTACTTACTTTTATTTTATATATTAGTAACCTAAATGTAAGGCTATAGTCCACACTGTAACAAAAGAATTGGGAAGGAACCGCCGCCTCTCAGGCCACATCTCAAGCCTTTCTGGGAGTCAGGGCTCTTCGTTGTAAATTGTACTGTTATTTATTAAAGTATTGTTGGAAATATTTTACTATCTGGGGGATTGCATTTTAAAAATTTTTTGGCGTTACGTCAACGTATTTTTTAAAATATTACTGTACTATTTTCATTACATTCTGCGATTCCATTGCCCAATATTTGCAACAATGGCTGTGTAGTATATATTTAATTATTTTACTTGTTGACGTAAAATACCTTAAAATTTAATGTATACAACCTACAGATGAACGATGCCGTGACAAAAGTTGTCTTTACAGATCGCTTTTCCATTATAACAATTATTTTAATTTTCTTAATTTCGATATATAACATTTAGGAGATTTTGTGTTTATCATACTAATTACTTACATTGTTTATAAATATATTATGATACGCTGTTTTAAACTGCTGCCCCTATATTAGCAATATCAATGAATCCCCGCACTTGCTTCCAGAAGTACGCTCTTACCTAGAAAAATAAAATTAAATCTTTTGAATAAGTT
This sequence comes from Megathymus violae, assembly GCA_003671415.1. NCBI lineage: Eukaryota > Metazoa > Arthropoda > Insecta > Lepidoptera > Hesperiidae > Megathymus > Megathymus violae. The sequence goes on along the minus strand of PDGT01000065.1, from coordinate 1,174,148 downwards.
AATTAAATAATCTAATAACTATCATCATCTAAAACAGCTGTGACTACTTTTGTGGTATGGGAAATTTAATGTATGCTAAGATATATTTAAGGCGCAGTATCCACATAGCTAACCTTTCTTTTGTCAACGAAAAAAAATATGAATACAGGTATGAAATAATTTGCTACTAACTTTTCGCTATGTAATGAAGTAATATAAGATTTTAAGCAAAGACGACCTTGTGATCATGAGGTGCTAAAACAGCGCAGCATGATATGATTTATTTAAACCCCAGTCGAGGCTTACTTTTTGTACGTAAAATAAGTTAATGCTTGACAACAATCCCACCTGACGAAGTCTAAAATGTTGAACGCACTAACTTATAAAAGCTTATTCACTGTCTCCTTGAAGACTCCGACATCGTAAGTATCCGGGAACACCGTCGCGGGCAAGTTATTCCAGGCGTCGTCCGTGCCGGTGGTACGTTCACTAAACTTAAATATGCAGGTTTCCGCCTGAATCCGTCTTTGAAGTAAATAATAATTAATTCCTAATATTCACATAACTTTAAAACTTGTAATCCATGGACAGTTTGATCCCAAATCCACGGCCCCACATCGAAGTAGTTTGATGCAAATAAAAACGAAACTAAACAACAGATCATTTGATCATGACATTTTGAAATAATCGACTGTACGAAGTAATATTACACCTAGTTACAAATACCAAAGCTGATGGAAAAAGTTTCTGAGGGTTTCTTAACGCGGTGAGAGATATTAGTTTACCAGCGGTCTCCGACACCGAATAAACTAGTTCTGAGTGCGCTCAAGTTTTATATCAAATTTATTCCGACTGTTAGAATGAGAAGCATTTTTGTAGAAAAAGTTTGCTTTCACCTGAATGTCGTAATAGAATGAGGTAATGGAAACAGGAAATACATTTCTGCACAGTTTATGTGTTTGAATTACGATTGTATTTATTTAACATACTCGTATTTCTAGATCTTAATTTTATTTGCTTCTTTTCTTTTTGCGCATCAATTAAAATATTCAATAACTGAGACCTTTGTACAGTATACATTTAAACATATCGTCTGTATAGTTTTGAAACTTCAGGATATTCATCGAACCAGTGAACCCCCCATGCATTATGAACATTTCCTTCATCACAGAGAGTTTGGTATACCGTCAAATGAAGTCATGGTATGAGGGACACAAAATTATATTTTTGTCTTTAAATTTCTACAGATAACGGCATATATATGGAACGGAACCCTTTAGACACCGTTCAGACTTGACAAGTTTTTTGCTATTCAAAGCGTCTTACGTTACTAACACACGAGTAAACAGCATTGAATCGCTAACGCTCGCTTTTCTCTTTGAAATCACCAAATACCAAATACCTATGGGGCGCGACAGGGAGAGAATCAGCGTTGATTGCCGTTCGTGGTTACGTGCTCGCGAAGTATTAGTTACCCTATGGTTGCGTGGTTCACATAAAAGACGCTCGAGTAAGTCTCACTCGAAAAATTCTGGTGAATTAATGACAGCTAATTTAAATTGTATCCACACATTTTCTACGAATTCGTCTTTATAATAATATATTTGCAACCAATATTTATTTAATGTCTTGACTACTGTATAATATTCTATTATTATATCTTCCTCTTCTGCGTTATCTACTTATTTCTTATCCATATTCACATTTTGTTTTTAATATTCAATAACAATGTGATTATCCTTATCATCGTACAATATATTGTAATATCAAGAGCCATTAACATCTACAATAGTGAAAAGATGTTCCATCAATATCCTTATAATGTAGGTTCCCTTCAGAATCCACCGCCGGTTATATCACATCTAGTGTTACGAAATTAATTTTGTTAAGAATACCGACTATGATCAGCAGCCTTACTCCCGACGCTTTCGAGTTTAAATCTATCGAGTTGATTTCGCTCGTATGTTAATTTCGTACTGTTGAATGTCTACGCTAGCGCACGATCGAACGGTGGTTCAAATTGGAACTAAAAATCGTTACGATCGAATAAAGATCGAAAAAAGCGTACTGCCCACACTTTTTGACAGTCGTCAATCGAGTAGCAGGATCGAAATCAAACGTCAAAATTCACGGTAACAAAAAAGGTTCTTTGTTTGCTTCGAGTTTTGCATTTTCTTTAATTTTATTTGGGTGTTTCTAAAGTATGACTCGCCTTACATCATTATTTAATATTTAGGAGTAAGCGCATCGTATAGACCTTCGAGAAAGGACAAACTTTCTTAAAATACGTCGATATAACTCTCGGGCACTTGCAAGGGATAGTGAAGAATTCCAGAGGAATTAACGTTAGTCCAAGGATATAAGTGAATATTTCAATATATTCCGCGACGTCGCGGAGTTGAGTTCCGAAATAATGCGTCGTTATACTACATAATAGTTTAATAAATAATTAGATTATCTGAAAAACATAAAAGAAACATATACACCAACGCGCTTCTAAAATTTGACAACAAATATGTTGTCAAAATAATATGATAGATTCATGATCACAGATTAGTTAATAGTAATTGTCACGATACAGATTAGTTAAAGTGATTTTAACTACTTTTGTCAAACGAAAACACAATTTATATTCATTTCTCTATCAAAATTCATATAAACAAATAGTAAATACAAGGTTTTTTTAAAAAAAAGCTATTAAATTTAGCATTGGCATTTTTTAAATATTTATATGTATGTGAAATTTCCATGTACTTCTCGCACTTGACTGTGACGTCACTAACCGGATACACTTAACGACGCTGATAACGTTCGATCGTAAGTCGATCTTGATATTGTATTCGATTTGGTTCGGGAGTACGCAATTTAGATCGAGTTCGAATCAGATTCGAGTTCGAATCAGGAACAAAAACAGAACCAAACCGTTTTCCGGAGTAAGGCCCCAATTCCGATCGGGTGACGCATCTTGTCTTTTGATTATTAAAAATAATATTTTAATAACCATAGTTCCCATTCAACGTCTTGTGGGAAAATATTTGAGAAATGTGTAAAGGATTCTTTCTTGAATGTGTGAATGTAGAATATTTATGACCTGAAGATATTCGGCAATTCTCGGATGATCTTGCTCATATTTAACTGTTCCTTGAGCCTTAGTAATTAAATCTTGGATTATAATTTAAGATGTCATCTTGGTTATAATTTAAGATGATAATTTTATAATATTTCCTAATTTGTTATTTGTAGCATCCGATTACTGTTGATCTTTGCCATGGACCCAATTTCATAAAAAAATAAAATATTTCATTGCAAAATGTAAATCAACAAATGATTAAAACACTATGTGATTTATTTTAAATAATCAGTGTTTGTTTTACATGTATAACTTAGAGTAGAAACATTAATATTTTTATCTAAATTCTTTTTAAGCTGCAAAGCCGAGTCTGATAGACACGGTTCATATTATTGTTCTCCTCTTTAAGATTGAAAAACATTTATAACGTTGGAGCAAATAGTACATGTACTACATATAATGGCATACAATATACATGGTAACCAATCTTAAAATAGAGTACAAACTAAGCTCACTCATACATAAATGTATTGCTACTTCTTTGAATTTGTCTTCATAAACTGGATTACGTAATTTTAGCTAACCTACTCTTAGTTTAGGCTAGAACTTTATACCTCTCAAAGAGCTTTAACGACGTTTGAAAACAAAAATGGAACTCCTAATTTGTATACAACACTGGCACGCGAGATGATGTAATATTCTAAAATATACGGAGTCGATGGCATATAACTAAGTCCGGGTCCAAAGTTATAATAGGACATTCAGTTCACAAAGTTGATGGAAACAGTTTCTTACGATTTCTTAACGCGAGGGAGCGGTATTAATAGTAACTAGACTTTAGAAAATTTTAGTCATGACTTACACGAATGCTCACAAGTGGAAGGAATACTAAATAACAAATGCAGAACACTAACAACGATGAAGGACCTTTAAATAAAAACGGAATACTGACGAATAAAGTAAGGAGTCTAATTAAACTAAAGATCCCATTTTATCCCGTCGTGACCCCATTAGTGAGTGGCAATTGAGTTGCGTTTTAGGTTTGTCCGCCTTCTAGGCAGACCCGTGACATAGACAATTCCTAATCTTCCACATCTTAGACCCATAGTACCTATGAAAAGTAGTCGTATGTAACAAAATCGCTTTATCTCTCTATCGGTTCCTGCACTTGTCATAACATCTGTTATAAATATAGACATAATGATAATGAAATTAATTTTTATGCTTTAATACACGAATTTAGAGAATTTATTTTGAAAAAATTATAAGTATTTAAAATTATATTATTCACAAAAGAACACTAAAGGTCGGTTATATACGATGGTACAGGTGTCGTTAAATTTTAATACTCACCTAAAAATAACTAAGTCAAAGATCAGGGACAAACATTGACTTGGTTTTATCTTGTTCATTAAACATAAAAATTGTTTACGCCAGTGTTCACCCTTCTCGTGACTAACGCTAGTCTATTGTAATAGTTACACTTCGACCAATACACTACCTATACGTATAGATTATATTGCAACTGGCTTTATCTCGGCAGTCTTCTTTAAAATATGCTTATGTTACTACCTGTATGCTTTAAATTGGTAACATCGCGTTGAAGATTCAGTGAACTTCGATAAAAAATATTCGAACCTTGTGTTTGGACATTCCAATCGTTGAAGGAATGACACATAATTCTAAAGTTCTATTTGCATTTTTTCAAATAAAAATTTGAGACATAACCATTAAATACATGTCAACGTTTGGTGAAAGAATGTCAATAAAATTTATGGTAATATAATGTAATTAATGTCATTTCAACTTTTTTTTTTAAACTTTCAGATGTTGACAACACAGTATTGCATAATGAGAGTAAACATATTTTATAATCAAATAGGTAACCGGTAAAAATTCCAAACATAGTGATAACAGAGTACTAACATGATTCACTGGAAATATAATGATTGTGTGCCTGTGAAGTCTTGATGTTTTATTAAGCACCCTGATAATGTTTGCGTCCACGATTACAAATTCAAGATTTCCACTAACATTTGAAAACAAATTTAATAACAGATCATTGATGTGATACGTTAAAAACTTTTCAATTGCCATAATATGTAGTTTTCTAATATGTGCTATGGAGATTAGTTCGCGGTTTTTTCTCCTCAACATCAAATCACCTTTTCAAAACGGTACTAGAAGCAAAAAATACGTGCATAAGTGTATTTACAAAACACCTAAATGATTTCGATCTAGATCTCCCGTCATATATAAAAAGTTGAAAATAATAAATACAACGCACTTGTATCGCAGTTTTCAATTTAAAAGTCACTGGCAGTTAACCACTATACCCATCAGACATAATGAACAAGCAACCTCCACGTTCTGTTTTCTTACATTTGTGTGTGACCATAAAGGAAACCGTATTGTTAGATAGCCTTAGTAAGATCCTGGTAGTAATGAAATGTATAAAAACATTTGTAATATACTTTTTAAAGGCAGACAGGTCTCTAGATGTTGCCTTCAAAACATGCGTGAAATATATCAATAAATCTAAACTTTGTTAGCGTATTGGAATATGGCATTAACCTCTTAAGTCAATAAATTACAACTACCATGAATTATTATTTAATTTATATATGTATTATAATCACAAAACTTAACAACAGACATTATAAGCCCTGTACTCCAATACACTACTCGAAACAAGTGTTAATTCATTTCAAATACTCGCATAATTTGAACCGTTCGGGACCGACGTTCAAATCATTAGGCTTTCACTGTTTGCACTGAACATGGTGAGTTGAGCCTTATTCTCTGCAGGATAAACGGATGGTGGCTTTTAAACTAATTTAGCTTGCGGCATGACAGAATTACCGTCGAAGTTGTGCAGTTTGCAATAGGGAATATCACGCCAAGTGGCGTTTTAAATCACAAAGTAGGTACACTAAAGATTTTGTTCTTATCTATTCGATGATTCACGTTTAGTACTATCGTTAACATAAACTATTCGATAAGAAATAATATATTATATCGGTGTTCTCATCTCAAAAATACAAATCTTACACGCATTTCTATCCAAAAAAAACACTTTCACATTAATAATATTGGAAGGATTAATATTTGATTTGGTTATTCGTGTTACAAAAGAAATCAGTTAAATTAAAACTTAGTAATTAAAACATTCTGGAAACTACGTCATATCTTGTCATCTAAAAAGTTACCTCAGTGCCTGAAGTCGAAGGTGTTCGAGCAGTGTGTGTTGCCAGTGATAACATATGGATCCGAGACGTAGTGCTTCACTATTGGCCTAATGCATAAGCTCAGAGTCGCCCAGCGGCCTATGGAACGAGCTATGCTCGGTATTTCCCTACGCGATCGAATAAGAAACGATGAAATCCGTAGACGAACGAGGGTGATCGAGATAGCTCAGAGAATTAGCCGGCTGAAGTGGCAATGGGCTGGGCACATAGTTCGAAGAACCGATAACCGTTGGGGAAGAAAGGTCCTCCAATGGTGCCCACGTCTCGGAAAAAGGAGCATAGGACGCCCCCCGACCAGGTGGACTGACGACCTGAAAAAGACAGTGGGCATCCGCTGGATTCAGAGGGCTCAGGACCGGTCAGAGTGGCGCAAATTAGGGGAGGCCTATGTCCACCAGTGGACCTCGAAAGGCTGATGGATGGATGGATGGATGGAATTAAAACATCGCAAAAACGATAAAATACATGATAATCGTGAAGAAGGCGCAAAAAATTGCTTACAATTTTACAGTTGAAAAATTGGTGTCAATTAGTCATTAGTAAAGATGTTATGGCCGCAAACAAACAATACGCAGAAGTCCCGGCAGAACCGCCACAAAAGATTTCATTGTGAACTAGCCTCCATTTACTCGTCATATACATAATGTTGTAATGTACAATTTCCCCATTACTTCGTATACCTGTTTGCTCAGTTTTGTATGTATAATGCGTTGGACGCAACCCACATACATACGTATGCGAGCTATTTACTGGATACAATTCTCAAAACGTGAGTTTGTTCTGAATAAGCGCAGTTTCGCTCAATAGTAGATTTACGGCGGTATTTCGGGAACTAAGTGGCTTTTCATCTCCACTTTTCATTTCATAATGCGTGTAATAGTCAAGTGCGGTTCGTTTTCGTATAGTATGGTCATGCCTCTCCCCCAATTACAAGTTATGAAAATACGAAAATTTTATTAATTATTAACTTCATGCTTAAAGCGGTACATGTTTATTTATAATTTTTTGGTGTCAAGTCTAATTTATTCGTATGTTAAAAAAATATATCCCTGAAGTTATGACTATATTTTTTTTATTATTATAACTCGTAGTAATAATAGTAGTTTAGTGATTTGAATGTTTGTCTGTCGCACGGAAGACTCAAGACTCCTGCACGTATATAATTTTTTTCAAATTATGTGCATATTATACATAAATTATCACTTGAATCAGGGAAGGAATAGATCGTGAGAAAAGGAGTTATCGAAAGCGCGTAAAGTTTGCCAACCTGCACTTGCCTAGTAGCAGACTATGCCCTTAATCTTTCTAATTATAAATCGCAAGCCGAGCCCTGCAGTGGAACAATTATTATTGAGTTGTAGTGATGATGATAATTAAAAGTTTTAATTAAAAATTGCATTACATTAGTATACGGAACTCCATTGTGTATAGGACACACGCAGTCTTTTAATGTATCTCCGCCGAGCGCAGCCTACATTTCACATAAAGCGAGCTATTTACTGGGAACAATTCTTTAAAAAGTTCTTATTCTAAGTAAGGTAGTTCCGTTTCTTTTTTAAATTGTGCCGTAGTTTTTGTCAATATTACTAGAAGTTTCTGTGTATTCAGCATAAAAGAAAAATGTTCTTTTATTTGACTTCATTCGGTTTTATAGGTCTCTCGTATACATACCCACACTCGGATTGTAAATCAAAGTACAAATATTTATCTATCGTAGAAACATTTGTGACACAATTAGTACCTAATGTGGTGTAGGGTCGCCCTAATATAGTAAAGTTGTAGTGAGACAAATCACACGAGGGTTTTTTTGTCTCAGTATAAGACTATTTACTACAAAAAATCGTTTAAAGTAAAAAATGTGTCCAAATTTTAATAACTGATGAATATTTTCAACAATGGTCTTCATAAGCGCAACAAAAAGAATTAAGCTACAAATACAATATAAATGAAGTTTACCTACGATAACAAAGGACGATGGAAATTTCAAAGAATTTCATCGTCACCCAGCACCTATTCTCTAAATTATTAGGAGCATGCTTAAAGCGGTGTCGGTATTTACTGGATAAAAGGGTCATAACAGTTATTTAATCCTCTGAAAATTATTTTGAATAATTAAAAACAAATGCGACGAATTTTAATATTAATAATTCATAACACACATAAAACGCTTATCAATTTCCACCGCCGTACTAAGATTATTGTAGAAACAAACACTAATGAGATAATGAGACCTTAAAAACACCCATAAATCGAGATTAAATATTAATCTATCAAATAAACATCTGCTTCGATCTGGGATCAAGCCAGTGACTCGTCGCTTATCAAGTAATTACCAACAACGCCAGAGTCAATAGATTGCTTGTGTCATATAAATCTATGCTAATGAATAAACCTACAGAACACTATCTATAAGATATCTAGACATAACTGTCGGTTATGTCCAAAACAATTTTCGAAACTGCTGCATGAAGTTTTTCGAAATTCTGAGAGCAGAATTGGTATTGTGCATATCAAGCAGACAATTTTTAATTGTACAACTTTAAACTCCACTCAATTCTAATACAATTTTACGAAGCAAAGGAAGTTAGAATTCCTAGTTTTAAACAATGAATAACATTTAAAAATGTGTTAATACGAACTTCTAATCAATGAAACTTCGTGCATCCTATGACTATTGTATGACAGAATGTTCATTATTGTAAAATAAAAGGCGTTAAGTTTCGTCAAAAGAGCGTCGAGATTTACACCTTGCCGTGAGAACTTAAGAAGCTAAAGCCAATATCAGTTGAGTACAGAATAACAAAGTAATCTAATCAACACCCCCTTAAAGTCAAACAAACTGTTTATCGCTTAAAGCACATGTTAAAATGATGTAAATAGCCATTAAAAGTTCAAAGTTCGGCTTTGCAGACTTATTTTACTTTGAATAATTAAATATAAAAGTTTTTAGGTCCTGTTTATGTAATTTCTCTGAAGTTCGTGGCGGGTGATGTTTTTCACCGTGAACGATTAACGAGATTTATACTGAATAATTGATTACAGCCAATTAATTCTGGATTGCAACATTGAATACCTGGAGTGTAGTCTAACATAGTAACAAAAGTATCATAAGGCAGTCTTATAGTTAAATAATTATTTACTTAAGATTATTTTGATATAAGTAGTGAAATATGAACAGAATAAGTTCAAATAAGGGACGTTTGATATATCTATGCATGATAATTTATGTAATAAATTATCAATCATCAAATAATTATATTGGGTGAATTATTTGATGAATACCGCAATAAATGGGATTATTGACGGTGTGACAAAATGACACTGTAGCTTTAATAACCTTCGAGTGTAATGGCCATGGAATAGGGACGGATATCCAAAGTAGGTATAGCGTTTTTACAATTAAGGTTTCGTACACCCGATAAAAATATACAAACATAGGATAACTCGCATGTCTGTCTGTCTACCTATGTTTAAGATCTGTTTACTCAGAATAGGGATATGAAAAAGTTGAAATTTTGTATCCAATCAGAATTTAATGTCCCAATCAAGGGCAAATAAACGAAAACAATTATTTTTATTAATTTTAAAGCAAAGTTCAATAAATATATGCTATTAACTTTGACAGAATCCTCCCAATTATATAAAATATCTATTAAGCTAAATAAAATAAAAATTAGGAGCCTTACCCTAGAAGATAATCCTTACCCAAAATATACTTTAAACCCAATAGGAAACTGTGAAATCCAATTATAAAAAAAAGAAAAATAATTTTAAAAAGTCAAGCTAATTTAATATGTAATCTTAATCAAACTAAGAACAAAAGTTGAAAATTTTTAATGACCGCTGATTTTAAGGAATAGTGCCAAGAAATAAATGTAATTTTAACGAAAATTACATTCTTGAAACATTATTAGGACGTTGAACTACTCCAGGTCATACTTGATTGGTTACTTTGACGACAGAACCCTAAAATCGCATAAAATTTTCATCCCAGGGTGGTATTGGGGAGGCCTCCTATACTTGAATTAAATGAGTTTTCTGTTCCCGTTTACCATTTCACACTCGTGCGAGTCAGCTTTCTTGCCAAACCTACAGTGTCGTTTTATATCTGGTATTGGAACTTTCTTAATTAGACTTTGTGTTACGTTCCTAATGAAATACTAACTTTAGCTTAGAAACTTTTCAGTGAAAACTATATTTGCCTGTTTATCTTCTGCGGTGGAAATTTTAATTAGAAAGCGACCTGAAAGTTGTATTGCAAAGAAGTTGGTTTTGCGGTATGTGTTATACCCTTCTCGCACACGTACTGAATTAAAAAAAACTTCTCATCATCTTATACAAGTTTTTTTACCAGTAGGATGTAATTAAAATTGTGCTGCCACTTTTGCAATGTAATTTTAATTTTTTTTATGGCTTTATGTTAGACTATTCTAAATTAAAAGGACTATAAATTTATGTGAAGTTATTATTTAAAATTTATATTAATACAGTGTTTTCTTCTTAATCTACAAAATCCTACCAAATATCAAGTGTTCCAGTAATAAAACCGTTACCTGGTTATGTTCTTATTCAGAATAATAGAATCCACGAAGGCTTTGAAGGAGTTGCAATATGTTTTTGTTATGACATTCACACACACACACACACGCGAAAGCTTTTAGCAGTGAACTATAGGCCCAATATGCATGTAAACTACTTACTCGTAAAGACACTGGAAAAACTCTTTGATTTAAGTCTGCTCTACGAACACATAATTCTGACGGGAGACTTCAACATATGTCATATTAAAAATGATTATTGCTGTATTAAACTTACAGTCTTCTTTAAATTTTTACTGTTTCCCACTATCTTCACTTCACTTCGCAGGAATTCCCTAACTAAAACCTTTTTTCTAAGATCTTATGATTGTTTCTTCTATGTATAAAGTTGTCATACGTGGGCAAATAGCAAGGATTTTTCAAAACCCAATTTTAAATTACTTTCCTCAAAAGAGATAGAGGGTAGCACAGATCGAAGGACATAAAATAATTTGTTTGGAAGATAGGCATTCTTTTTCCTAGTTATATGTCCCACTGCTGATAGAGTGTAATGTCACTCTACCAAAGAGTATTAACTTAGAAGCGTCTTTAACACAAGTTAATTAGGATTTAAAACTCTACTAGTAACTTACCCTCGCTTGGCTTTAGAAAACATTCATTTTAAGTTTACGAACTTAACTGTCATTCATTTTTATCGGGTTTCATTAAATTTTCGTGCTCCTATGAAATATTATAATATACATTTGTTTCAACAAATGTAAAAAATCAATCATAATTTTTATTACTACCCTCATAATAAAATTTCCATACCATTTTTTACCTATTCCGTGTGAATAGATTCGTTTCCCGGGATAAATATTATTCTAGATGTTTTTTGGTGATTGTATAATACGCTAATACACAGACAGTCAAATATTGCAAAAAAACTTTTTATAGTGGGCGTGTGGATTACAATGGGAATCTGAAAATGTTATATGGGTAGACGTTACAAGACGTTATCTTGAATCAAGTTATTTAGGGTACCTTGTATATTTTGAAGAAAAACAATAGATTTGACATAATACGGTTTGAAAGGTAGAAACACCTCCGTGCGTTTAATGCATTGGCCGCATAATTATTTATCAATCATGCTTATCGAATATTATTGATGTTTAACAGATCTTAATCAAATTTCGACCTCATAAGATGGTGACTAGGAAGCGGAGTAGTAATTTTTTTTGGTCGATATTCTCTTAAGAATTCGTGATACAATAATCTGTTTCACTACAATGTTTTATTCCATTTTAAACTTGTGAAAAAAAAATTTCAATTGAACGCGATTCTTTCAGCTTAAAAGTCCTCGATGTGAACGCTTAAAGCTCTTGAAAATATAGCATTAAAACGTGACCATTAATGAGAGTTGGTGAGTTGTTACCGTGCGTTGCAATTTATTTTTGCAATGACTCCAGAAACTTTGCACCTCAGAGTTTCTATTTTATGTTCACTGTTGTTAACAGGGCAGTATAACCCAATTGTTAATAGGGAATACTAAAGTGCCACCTCACATTCGCACCTTATGACACCTATTCAACATGTCTTAATTACGTTTAATATACATCATAAAAAGTAAATCCTAGTGAGCCAATGTTGCGTTTTGTTATTTTTTACGAAAAAATTAAAATTATACCGTCTGTCATTATTGTACGGTTTAGCGGCACTAGAAAACTACTGAGTAAGCTTTATCCATGAATATTTCACGGCAGCCGACCCTTCTTTAATCTATTCTTGTCCCTATAAATACACCCAACTTAACGCCATCTTCTCATATGTTGAAGGGAGCATGATATCGCTAAAATACCTATTTCTCAACCCGCTGAGCTGACAGATACTTCATTTTAAGCAAAGACACTTACGTTATATATAGGATGAAGTTACACACCATTTGGATCTTTAAACGCACCTGTAAATTATCGAAGAACAGATGCGTAGGCAAAGCTGTGTGTTCTGTGGACATAAATAGGAGAGGAGAGGCTCGGTCTTCTGCTCGAGAGGAAAACCTTCAAAAGGTACCCGGTGCCGTGAGAGCGACGCCGGGGTATGTGGGATTTTTACCGCACTAAAACCCCCCTGTGACCTTCCTCAGCGCTGTGATAGGACTCCGGGATCTCCAACGGAACACAACCGGAGTCCCATGAGCGCGTGCCTCGCCAGGCTCTGCTCGGAGTGACGAACTACACCCTTGCTTCCTGGTGTTACGCCGGTATGCGGCCACGCATACGGACGTCCTTCCCGGGGTCGTTGGCTGGGCGGTTCGGGCTCCCACCCTAGCTGCCCACGACCCCGGAAGCCCCCTTTTAGTCGCCTCTTACGACAGGCGGGGGATACCGTAGCCCTATTCTGGTCCCGGGCTACAGACTTCTTCTAACTGTTACTTATCTCTCATGTCGATGCCACCCAGCAGAATTGGAATAACGGTTACTATACTAGTGTGGAGATTACATTATGTGTGTACCATTGAATTAATTTATTTATTTGTTCAATCATGTGCACATATTTGATGTTATTCTAATAGGCTCCCAAAATACTTTACTGGTTACACCAGTATGTAAATATTTCTTATTAACTATGATATGCTTATAACCTTAAGAATCGCTTGAATTATCAAATTTGCATCATTACATTCAACTAAAAGTTACAATGTCAATGTTTAAATGTCAGCGTAAAATTTTTATTTATATATTAAATAATAGATTTAGCAATAATGGTATTGATTAATACTACGAAAATATATTATATTGGAAAATATTTGCATTAAATTGAAATGAATTTATCATTAAAAACTCATTTATGTCATAATATTGTTTGTGTTCTAATAGTTATTATAAATCCTTTTTAAATTGTTTAACATTTATTTATTGATTACTACCATTTAACAGTAATAAACAAGGACTAATGTGTAAATTTCGCTACAAACAACCTCGTTTCCAACTGTCGAAAGTTGTCACATCCAATATTGTTTTGCGTTGGATCACTTATAGTTCTTGGACACAGACTGCTTCTCCTCTTACAATCTGCTAGAAGATGTCTTCGCTCGCTTGTCGTTTTTTTGTTGAAGGTATATGAGACTTACTAAAGACCAACGTTCTTTGACTATCATTATCTACATGGGACACAAGGGTATCGCTGCTGGATCGTAGCACTACTAATTCACTTCACATACTATATACATATATATTAGTGTTCAAATTACTCTGGTCCTTTTCCTTTCTGTTTGTTTGCGGGGCGTGCGGAATTAGCATACAATGATGTGGCAGTGATGAGCCACGTGGGTTATTACTAAAATTATAATATTATTTAATATAAATATTTTTTTAAAACAATTTTCCAAGGAAAAAAATATAGTGACATTGCATTTTTTACTACCAGCCCCGAAGAAGAACCGGCACGAAATTCCAACAATAATATTTTTGGTCACATTTAAAAACAAGCAAACCGTTTAAAAAAAAAACATATATTGCGTAATACGTTCAAATAAGGAAATAAATTGTAATACATAAAGTCTACATAGCACATTAAAACGAAAGTACGTCTTCAGTAACAACGAACGACACTATTTCCATTCTATAAGTAATAATAAATGAATAAATAATAAAACGGCATTGCGCTTGATAGCTGGATGGTGAAAATCTAGTACGAAACCATGGAATCGGGCCGCCTATTACGTTTTTTAGCGCTCTCGTTTATTTTCAGGGACGCTATTAAGTTGAGAGTAATATAAATTCTTTCACGTCCATAATTGCGCTTATACGCATAATTATTACTTGTTGGCATTTATTATGACTATTAGAATAATTAGCCGAGTGTCCTTTAAATTCATGGAGAAGTTAAATAAATAGTCTGCGAATACAAAATACATCAACGTCTCATTTTTAAATTGAAATTAGTATTTAAAATTAATATGTAAAAATTTTAGGGTTGGCATTTAAGCTTTTCTTTTATTATTTTCTCGCTGTTGCGTTCGCTCTAGTCTCCTATCATAATGATAAGGGGACTAAAATACACTTTGCCACGCTAGCCAAATCCGGGTTGGCCGACAACAACCTTTGAGAGCATTACGAACAACTCTCATGTATGCAGATTTCCTCACCATTTTAACTTCACAGAAGCTAGTGGCAATTAATTTTGTAGTACGCACATAGTTAGATAAATAACGGGTGCTTGCAGAATTCCAACTCGAACCTCCCGTACGGGAAGCCGACGTTGAGACCGCTAAGTTACCACTCCTTCTACTTAGCTTTCCAGAAGGCTTTATCGTTGAGAAGTTACTGTGAAAGAAATTCCGTGGTCCAATAAATGGTATAAAGATAAACGGTATTTAGTTAGCAATACGCAATATAATCAAAAACGTTGTTTGAATTTAACAGCTTATGCCGATTGCAAATGACCGACTGACTTAGATAACTGCGGGCGTGTTCAAATTATGTAATTGTTTTTTCTTTTTTGAGATCTCAATCCGCATATACACAAACGCACAAAATTTGCATATGCATGCATTTCCTATAGGCGATATTTTGTCACTCCCCTCTAATCACTTTTGAAATTATTCATACGTAAATGTTGAAATTTTTCCAACTGCATCGTATAGAGCCGTTGATTACAAGGCAAGATTCAAATAACACAAAATTATCTATTGCGATGCACCTACGCAAATTATAGCAAAGTACTGCAAACGATGGGTCATTGTAAATGTATTTGCTTTTACGCAGACAGTGGAATGTACGTAATGTATATGAAAAGTGCCTGTAATTGAAAAATAATTTGACGTTCTAAATAATGAGGCGTTGTGAGAAACAGCATATATCACGTAATTATATTAATCCTAAGTATTTTTTTAGTACAATATGCCGACCGGACGACGGTGCAGAATCAAACTTACTTTCGTGTCCTTGTATATAATTGTTCCACCGAAAAGAAGTCATGGCGGGCCTATAATGGCGGGACTATAATATAGTGATAGGTAATTTAAGATTCTCCATCGATCCCCTTCTTCTAATATATCCTGAACTAATGACGGCAGGTTGAAAACTGGCCAAAGTCCTATAGAACCCAATTTCATTTAAATATCTTGTACTTGGATAACGTGATAGTCTATAGCCTTAACATTTCTCATTGTGAGTGCTTGAGCCTCGCCCTAAGGGTGATAAAAGGCGAATGACTATTTACGTTGAGAAAAAACATCCTCCTAATTAACTGTGAAAGTATTTATTAAGTATTATTACGTTAAATTATAAAGTAAAAAAGATTGTGTAAGTGTCGCTTTTCAGGTATTCCATTCTTTTTTAAACTTGGTTCAACACTACACGGAAAATACATGAATATGGTATTGACAGAATACGATTTTGAATTCTGTCATATATTTGCAGCTAACGAAAATCCTTCAGTAGCTGCACATGCCAGGGAATCACCCAAGTTCAAGAGAATGACTGCATAATTTTCTCTTGTTTGCATCAGATATTTTCTTAATGTTTTGTACACGCAGAAATAAATAATAATAGTAATAATAATTTAAATTACAGAAAATAAATTATGTATGAAAATTTTGAGCAGAGCATTACTTATTCTTAATTAGAAATTTCTTAAAGTAGGCCCAAAAGTGACATACATACAGTGAGACAAATTTAATGTGCACCTAAATAATGATAAATAACAAACACAAAGATTATTTTAACATACACACTATATGTATCACATAATTTTAAATACATGTCCTTGTAATACATATCTATTTTATACATATTCCAATTAGATTGACCATTGTCGTCAAACATTAGCCAAGCAGAAATTTGTGACACGTTTTTTTAAATAAAAGAAACTAAAAATAACCAAAACTCAGACGTGTCTGTTCAGCGCCAAGAGGAGGGCGTTCACCTTGGCTCCTACTTTTCAGAATATATCCTTGGAATGCACTGACCGTCTTCAATTGTTGGGAGTTGAAGTTTCGTCGAACCTCAACCTTTGGTCGGTTCATCGAGTCTAAGGCTAAAGCAGCTGCAAGGAAATTGGGGGTCCTTGCGAAGGTGAGACGGTACTTCACACCGAATCAGCTTTTAACCCGCTTTTAAAGCTCAGGTTCGACCATGTGTGGAGTACTGTTGTCACATTTGGGCTGGTGCTGCCAAATGTCATCTATCTGCGTTGGACTCGATGGAGAGGCGTGCAAAGAGGCTCATTGGTGGCCCAGATCTAGTTGAAACCAATCTACAAAGCCTTGAGCACAGGCGCAGGATTGCCAGCCTCTCGATCTTCTATAGGGTACATTTTGGAGAGTGTGCACAGGAATTGTTCCAATTACTTCCCCCATCGGACAACTCGATGTACGGCAGGTGAACGTACCACCTGCACGGACAACGCGGTTTGCGTCTTCATTTATCATGCACACTGCAAAGGACTGGAATAACTTGCCCGCGTCGGTGTTCCCGGCTGCTTACGATGTGGGAGTCTTCAAGAGGAGAGTGAATAGGCTATTTATAAGTTAGTGCGTTCACCATCTTAGACTTCATCACCACTTACGATCAGGTGGGATTGTTGTCAAGCATTAACTTATTTTAAGTAAAAAAAAAATACAGAGAATATTTCAAAATTTCTTACAGCGATAGGTATCGAGTTTTATCGCCTTACTGTCTGAATTAAAAATTAATGGCAATAAAAACTGGACTTATGCTTAGAAAACTTAAAGAAAGTTTTCAGCTGGACCTACGTGATACACCTAGAGGATGAGCAAAGGTAAATCGAATAAAGGTAAATGGGTAAATAGGAGCTATGCAAGATCAAAAAGAGTATACACAAGAGTCGCATTTTAAATTTTTGAGCTATACGAGTTAATATGAATATGCTAAATTTATTACACTATAATTACGGTGAAATAATAATTTTAACGTTAACGAACGACAAGTTTTTTTTGTTGTTCAAATTACATTATATTATCAAAGTTTACACCACAACGTGCAATATTTAAGCTCAAATAAATTTATGAGACATTTTTGTTCTTTCAATTAAATAAAAAGAATTAATATAAAAATCAATGAGACCATTTTTCGAATAAACATAATAAGATCACTAAATGCTCAAAGAACTTACGAAACTCAAACATGAAAACACAAAAGTTCTTTTTAATGTTTTCAAAGATGTGTGAAGTGTACTTAATCTAGACTAGTACAATGGATGGCTGAGGCTTTGTTTTAGCAGCTCTCATTTTGAGATGAAAATTCAATTCCGTCAGTAATAAGTTGGTAAGATAAAGTAGTAAAGAAGCGTGTTACGTGTACATTAAAAATAATAAATTCAATTGTACATCATCATATCTTATAAAGGTTTTTTTATCTAAATCTTAACTTTCAGAAATTCAATAATGCCTGTAGCTTTTTAGCATTTAATAATTTCAGGGTAGTAAGGAACTTGGCTCTCGTTTACATTTACGTTGTTAGTGGTATTTTATTTTAAAGAAATTCAAACAAGAAACGTGCTTACGTTTTCCTGGTGAACGCGAGTGCGAATAGGATTTTACCTAAGCTACGTATTCCTCTTTTGTTGGGAATGTAAGAGATTAGGCTTTTTAAGATCTGCTGGAAAATAATTCTACATTTTATTTGCATACATACCGAGTTTCGTCGTGTTGCCTCGTTTCTATAACTAATGAACGGATTTTTCTACAACGTCTTTGTCCCAAAAAAATATTGAAGTGTTTTAGCAGATAGTAAATATTTTATTTAAAGCTTTTATGTAACTATCGAATTCATTCAGCAAAAAAAATTGCCATCTGTCCTTGGGCCCCATTACTTCTGCTCGTGTGCACTCTATAGAACAGTAGATGTGGCAATGGCGCCAGATCACCACCACTCAGTTTAACTCCAACGGTAGGCACACGTGGTAATAGTAGAAACTCTTACCTATTCGGCAATCTCCCAACATCGTTAAGAACAAGGTATTTCGCTGTATCGGAGAAACCATTGACTAGGGGATTCCTCACTTCATTCTCTGACTGCAACTCTTCGATTTATTTAGTGTTACATGTGTGCGAATGTTTCGGAGACCAGTTTTCTAAATCCAGGGAATCTCTCCTCATAATTAAAAAGTCTTGACGCGTATGCTACGCTACTCCTCGGGAGTTTCTAGCCGCTTCTTCTTCAGAGACCACTCACTGTAGAGATTTGTTGAAGCGATGGCGTAGTTTGACGTTCGAAAAGTGTTTGTAAAAACCAACTTCGAATAAAATATTATTTAATTTCATTTCATTTCACTCAAGTGTATTCTTATACCAAAACATTTAAACTCACCTCACGGCATCTTTAGCCGTGAGAAGTAGATCATCTGAAATACTTGTGCGTTGAATAACCTTTGTATATACTCAGAGACGTACTAAATTTGAAACAGACGACGATACTAAAGTTAGTTGTAACGCAAAACACAGCACACAGCAGGAACAGTAGCTTTGGATGAAAGTGACGTCTTGTCATCATTGATTAATTACCGCTCTATTGATAAAGTGACTCAAGTATGAGTTTGACGAAAATACGCGCTATTATTATTTCTCAGCTTGGCTGGGAAACTAACAATGATATTACAAATTTGATTATGACATGTACTGAGAATTTTATCTACGATTATGCTCTTACCTGATTATAAATTTATATTTTTAATATAAATTAAATACACGGTATGGTTATTTACCAGTCTTTAGTTGTTTTCCAGCTATTTTCTTTCTATTTCCCTTATTTTTTAGACATGTTTGGTGTGTCAACAAGCGAATTCATTACTTTCTTTTGTGCCGTCAACTTCACAAGAAATAATAATGACTAGAAACGTAACGTGTATCGGTTCCTGTTAGAGGGGTACTAGTATCCTCCATGGTTGAACCACAACTGAAGTCTGCCATATCTACTGTCCCTCATCTAGGCTCTGTTTAGAACGAGTTGCCGTATATTGAGATATAGCAACAGTGCTGATATCACTCGTGTCACGTGAAACGTACCATGTAGTAGACGTATTCACAACTGTTTCAGACATACTCGTATATACAATTTTTAGATATTCTAAAAACCTATGTCCGGCTTAGTTTTGCATTTTCCATTTTAGTAAGAAAACCTTGAAATCGTTAAGCGGATTTACTAGCAATATTTAAGTTATCTCAAACCGAAAATTAATAGTGCCTATCTGAATTCCTAACGTAAAAACATGGTAATTTTTGTCAGTTGTAAGCCTAAACCCATTTTGAATGTTTTTGAATGTACTCACGAAGTTGTCGAAATTTTCACATTTTTATCTATACGAAATTTCGAAGTTCTTAAATTACAATAAAAGTATACATACAATAGTACCCTTATCCTGAGTTATTCAATGCCAACAAATAAAATTATTTTTCTTTTGTCAGTTTTACTGATAATAAGAAATTGCCCATACCACTTACTGAACTACTGGAAATGTGAGTTGCTGATGATTCTATTGGTAGAACGAAGGACAAAAATGTGCCCTTGGTACTCGTTCTTAGTAGTGCCTTGCAGAACTATGCAGTACAAGAAACAAATATATTTACATTTTGATACATTTAAATTTGGTTACAATAAACTGCCTGTACATTGTACGCCACGGCTCTTTCTTCGTAATTAAGGTGATTGCAGTGTACTCTACAACGCCGCTCAAGTGCATACTGATGAAAGGGTTCGTGTCCAATCCAAGGGTCAGAAGTTCTTATGCTGCCTGACACAACTACGACGGCACTCATGACCCCTCAAACTACTATCTAACAGTATAGAACGAGATGGATCCGAAGCTTAGGAAACCGAAATCAGTCTATTAATTGCGATTAACACAACTTCCAAGCTTAAAACTATTCAAAACACTTTACTCCTGTAAAGTACCACCCTCACTGAACTAAATACAGCCTCAAAACAAGTGAGGATTTAGTTTTGTCAAAATTAAATTGTAGCGCAAAGCTCGGGCTTTTCCTCTCACGAGGACAAATGTGATTTTTCCCCAGGATACATACGTATTCCATTTGTTAGAGCATAAATAGATTTACTTTTTTAAAGTGGATCAGTGCAAAAGTATTTTATATGACGGCAGACGGATCTTATATACAACGTGGAACTTCTATTGTCTGGCTAGCTACGATGTCATAACGCTTTATAGCTTAATCCTTTAAATGTGTCGAGTTAAACTCTAAGTCGTGAATGTCCTATTTTTTTTGGTAGAACTAGAACTCATGGCTAAACAGTGGTGCTCATCGAAAAAATTAATAGTCTGAATGCCAATTTATGAGTAAATAATTGTTATTTGCTATATTATAAAACATTAAGCTGAAAAACTCTCAAACCCGACGACGATTTGTGTTCACTGCAAGTAATCAATAGGAAACATAAGACTTCGCAAAACAGGCTTTGAATTTAGATAGTTTTAGCTCGTAAGATGTTCCGTCCATCCTTGGTCCTAAGCCAATCTTTCCCGCCCAAAAATTAATGCATTAGCGTCAGACCAATTGGAGGTCGCTAGGGTGTATACCGCTTAATTTAATAGTGCCGTACCCGTACACTGTAATAGGGTTCTATACATGCCTGGTCAGGTAGTGATATTTCAATAACCAAGCATGAAATATTTTGGTTACAGTGTCGGAAGAACCAATTAACAGGCAGAATCCCTTCTTTTTCTCTCACGCGTTCGGTGTTTTAGGTGTCAGCGACCATCGTTATCTGATGAACCATGCGTTCGTTTATCGGTTATTGACATAAAAATGCGTAAGTTAAGTGGGCAAATATATGCATACCCGTTTACTAAATCATATCAATAATAATAAGCACTATATTCAAACCAAATAGAATGAAGATATAACAAACTCTCTTACAATATTATAACTTTATTTAATGTGAGTTATGTAATACATTTAGAATTCCAATAGTCCAATAGAAGTAAACGTCATGATAACAAGAGTTGGTTAGATGTCTTGAAAATATCACCATAATCTTCGAAAAGTATACTTGTTTGTAACATAAATAAAATTTTATTGGAAGGTATTATTAGTAAAGGCGATTCTATAGAAGAAGGTTCATAAAACCCTCCCCGCTAAAAGGGTTACGACATTATGTTTTAACGATTCTTTTTCCCTTTATCCTTGCGAGGGGAATGTGAAACAATTTAAATCTGTGGTTTCATCTTGAATGAATATGTTAGCGATACACGTTAATATTGCCAGGTATGGTTTAATTAGAAAGCTTCTTTTAGGTAACATCTAAGATATCTTTTATAATTATTTAGATTGATCTCTGACAAAACTTTGTAGGAGTCCTTAAACATAAAAACAATTCTTTACAAACACTTTATTGAAATATACTTACTAACCGCCTAAGGTAAAGTACAGTAATCCAAGATGAATAGTTTATCCTCGTGTTATATTTAATCATTAGTATTTTCAAAGGATAACATTTTTTTTATGATAACACGCTATCCCTTTTGCTACACAAATAAAGAATAAATCACTTTACCAGAAATTGTTAGCTTCATATACTATTAACGCAAAATGGCTAAATTTTTTTATTTACCTTTACTCTCGCGGGAAGTTTGTAATTCTAACTTAGAGAAACGATGCGTTTGGGAGACTACGTCATATCTCATCATACAAATGATCTTTATGCCTAAACCTAAAATCAACGGTGTTTGAGCAGAGCGCAAATGGTGGCACGTGGATTTGAAAAATGGCACTGTACCTTTGGTTTTTATACATAAGATCAAACTCAGGCAGTGTGTTTTGACTGCATCCACAATCACGAAATCCATAGACGAATAAGGGATACCAAGATATTGTTGCAAAATTGGATGGCTGAAATGGTAAAATACTAACCACTGTCCAAAAATTATAAACCATTGAAGCAGAAAAATCCACGAACGAACACACCTTAGCAAAAACAGCAGAAAATGTCCCACGACGACTAGGAATTACAGTTTAAAATAATACTATGCATTCACTGCATTGAAAACCTTGAGGACAGAGGGCAGAGTGACCCGCGTTAGAGATAGTATTAACATTGCCCTTTTCCCATATGATGTATCATTACCTTTTTTTAGTCGCTGGCTATAAAGCAAACCTGTTTTTTAACGAACGAACCAAAAAAAATTAAATGGTAAAAAAAAAATTAAGTAGTTTCTGTTGTATCTAAGTACTATTCATGCTGTTAAGTTATTTAGATTTTGGACATAAACTTGTAAAGAACTCGCTAAGAGACTCTAAATGTACGAACTTTGTGTCAAAACTTTTTGCAAAGTTAATAATTCTGATACAAGGGCGCTGTGGACTTTGTTTTTTCTTATTGTAGTTTACTTTTATATTATTGTAATTAATCGTTGCTAGACATACAATTTGCGTCACTTGTAAGTCACGGACCGTGTTGATCAATTTAGAACATCGTCGGTAAGTACCCGCAAGTGGCAAAGCGTCTTGAAGATTTTTTTGCTTCTGAGGGCTAAGCCGTCGATCTTGGTTTTTATAACTAGATAGCAACTCTTTAGCTACGAGGAACTTTACATAAGTTAGTTTGATAATATCCCACCTCACGGCTTACGTGGTCAAGTGTTGGATAGTAAAGCATACTGAATTAATAAAAGATGAGACTTGACTTAAAGATGTCATTATAATTGGAACACCGGCGTACGTAATTACAGTCATTCGCGATACGATATATAAATAGGTACATGAGGCAAAGGACTTTGTCCGTATGGGAGAGATGTCAGCAATGAAAGGATAAACGTGACTCTTGCCGTGACATCCGAAGATGGAAAAAGGATAGGGAAATAGAGTCATGCAATTTCTTTAGTTGGAATAAGAACTTCCGGCACTTGTATTAGCCCCTAACCCACGAATCCATTGTGGGTTAACACGGTAGAATATGTTTCACATTTCTGTATATAAGTAAGATCAGTATTGTCATCTAAAAATGATGGAAACCAAAATAATTAAACTTAGAATCACAATACATGATACATAAAAATTTAATTGCAGCATCGTAAGTTCTGATCACTACATAAATGCTCGTGAAAATCAAATATTTGTAAGAGAATAAAACTTTGATGTTTGTGAAGTAGTGTTAGTAGATCTCACGTTATAATCCCAGTTTCATGAACACTGAGCAAATTCGTGTGGATTAGACGAATAGTTTAGAACTAAAACTCTCGCCGGAGGATTGGGAACAAATCATGCACTTTTAACTTTTGAAAATTACGTTCGTATTTGAATTTTATTGTCTCTTGCCTAGGCAAAGAAAGAAAGTACCGTCAGAAACTTTGAAGTTCTTAGTAATGTTTTCAATTGTGGACAAATTCCGAAAACTGTGTTATCCAGCGTAGTGGATTAGGGTCTCTGATAATACCTGATCGCAGTAGTGAAAAAACTATCGTTGATTGTCCATTCTTAATGTAATTGCTAATTCAGTAAAAACGACATTCCTAATTGGGCATTTCAATAGCACTAACTGCATTAAATATGGCGAAATTGTACCGTTGGTTGAACGTAGCAAATTTTTATAATCCATCGATATTTGTTAGCTGGGTATCAAATTCAACACTAACCACAATTACTGAAGTTCTATAAATTGGTGGTTTGGTTCAAATGGCCATGTCGATAACCAAAATTTTTCTGTCGCACATTATGAACATTATAACACAACGGTGTTTATATAATGCGAAGGGCTAACGACGTAGGTAATGATATTATAATATTATGCGTTACTTTACATCAATTACGTTATTATTAAATTAATGTACTAAAATCATAAAATTTGGCACAATATAGTTTATCAAACGTTGAACGAACAAATTTCATATACGCTTCGTTTTATTGTTTTAGGGTATAGTGAATAGGTTTTGTTATTCAATACTTAACAATATGTTATAGGGACTCCAGTAAAAGTATTTTCAATATGAGAATTTTTTAGTGTGATAGTAATACTATTTTATCTGAAGACAGGGAAGAAATAACAGATCTCTAAAAAACATCATACATAAAGGAAGTATCTACACTGCACACAGTTAGTTTTATGAATAAGGAAATATATTGCAATAGCTCCGATCAAAATTTTGTTTACCTCTCACCCGAATGTCCATATTAATTGTTATTACCTTTTCTTCGGGACCAGATCCATTTCCCGTGATGCAAAGTATCCTGGATGATTTAAATAACAAGAATACTAACTATCATCGCTTGTTCAGTGGTTTCGGACCACCATCGACCTTCGAACCGATGAACGAGAGTCTATGTTCCAAAAAATATGTTTTGCCCTTGGTATCTATACCCATACAAATTTTTACGTCACAAAATGTCATAATAAGGTGAGTAATATAATCCTAAATGTCTTAAGTTTTTGGGCAATACGTTATTTTCATCACCTTTCATGTCGTAACAAAACCGAGCTTAACTTCGTCCTACAGATAAGAAAATAAACTTTGTCAATATAATGTTCAGAATCCATTCAAAGTTTCGCCCAAGTTTAAAACTTGCGGTATTTATAACCGATACCAGGCAGTTCGCTTTTGTCCAACCTCGGACGACAACAAACCGTCTATTATAATACCGACCAGGGTATTGTCGGTCAAAAGATATCCGGTTGAAATGTATACAATATTAATGCAAAAAGAATCACATTCGTGCCATTTAGGCTATGAATACTTACAAAGCAGTACTATTCTTTTGAGGCACGTTCTTCCTCTTCGCTTATAAGTCTTTGGTATAAGATAAAAAGATTTTTATTCTTTGGTCTTTAACGTTTTGAATTTTCATACGAACTTATTATTCTTGTACTAAGTTGTATAAATGTTGTAGGTTCTTACCCACGTCTTCGATCTCGTGGTATACGTCGATGACCCTCTAAACATAGACTACACTACAGGGTTGGCACAATTAATTAAGTAAAAAAAATACGTTGTAATACTGTAATCAACTTTAATTTAATTGGGTGTTTCTGAACGTTTAAATATAATTCATATTTTCTCACATTTCAAGTAAATTCTCGACTTGTCAACGTGAGACATTCGTAATTATAATGTGTCCCTGTTTATAACCTCAAATCTCATTTCACATTAATGGGGTTGGCTTTATGAGTCTAATTGATCTTTTAAATTGCCAGTTTAGGTACTCCAGATCTAAGATATTTAAATTCCTGAAGAAAATGCTCTTCACAAGAAATATGTTTTGCTATGGTGGCATTTCTATATTTTTCAGTTTTACTAATACCTTAGATTTCATCAGGTATCAGATATTCGCGTCTCAGAAGGTTAGTAAAATGTATCCTAAATGTTGCCTTATATCTTTTAAATTCCAGTGAAAGTGCAATTGAAATAATTTAAGTCGTTCCGAATATTGGACGGGACAAATAGAAAGATTTGGAAAACAGAACGATAGATAAGTTACAATAATTTTAAAAGGGTTTTTTTAGCTACTGGTGTCATATACGATTTTGGTGATGAAATGTGAAGGTTCCGTTTGCCTCAAAAGTACCGTATGCGTGCGTGAAAGCATAAACTGTTTGCAGTGCCAAGCACGGCCACGCGCGCTAACTCGCCTACTGCCCGAGTTCTAGCCGCGCTTAACGCTCTTCTGGACGCATATCCTGAATGTGATCTGTTTGCGTATGAATGGAGGGATGTATTTTCAATTTATCAGAAGTTCTGTGAGCGTGATGTGTGAAAGTTTTATCTTTAATTAATGTTATTGGTTTTGTGCCGTTCTATTTAAAGTATTTAATTACATAAATATAAGTAAGCCAATGTGTTTGACAATATGCAGTTATTTTCAAATCACAATTACAACACAATTAGATGAATTAATGCAACCAACTTCTCTATGAAATAACGTCAAATATAAATAAATGTAAAACAGCAAAACAATGTATTTGAAAAAATAATGGATTTGAATTTCCTGTAACCCATATAAACGGCGATTTATCAAAAGAGTTTCCATTAAAATTTTCCAGTAAAGAGAAACTATTATTGAAAACTTCGAACCGTATACACTTTTGTTTTTCCAATGAAACTGATTTATTTGTAACATAAATTTCAATAACGTTGCTGTGACCGGTATCGAGAAATATTCTTATTTTAAACTGTACTTATTTATACAATACACGCTTGTAAAGTAAATATGTCTCAGGACTGGTTAGTAATATTCTTATTTAAACTTATATTTATACAACACGTGCTTGTAAGGTAAACTTGTCTCAGTTCTCGCTTAGTCAGTGATTGCTTGGATTCCAAACCGAAGCTACATATATTTAAAATTTATATGTATATGCATTGTGGACACTTCATCACTAAATCATCAAACAGACTCAATGTTCATGTGCAGTTCTGTATGGCTTAAGGCATATAAAGGGAAATGATGAGATTGCCATTATTTTTACTGTTCTAAGCCATCATTCTCGCTTAAAGTGGTAAACATTCTAGCAGTCAGTACTCTTACTGCATATATAAATTGAATGATAAGCGTATTAAAGACTAGTAATTAATTCTTTACAGCTTTCCTAGGACCACTTAAGTGATGCTTGTTGTGTACTAATTAATATAAATGCATTGCAGTTAACAGACTTGCTGCATTATTGACCTAAAAAAATACTTGCTGCAATTACTACAGACAAAATATATTATATTCACCTCAACGCTGCAGATTAATTCATCATGTTGTTCTAATTTACACTAGCATTTGGTAAAATTTAAATTCTTACTACAATATAGGCATAACAAAGTGTATTTCGCATTGTATTGTTCCATTCAGTTTAAACTAACCCACTGCAACACTGTATTTAATTTACTAGTCTTATATTCAATAGTGTGTCCAATAAACGCCTTATTACATACTAGAGGGGTTCTCATTACCTCTCTGTTGCTCGCTTTACATTAAAGCGAGACGGAGTTCCAACACTCGAGAATATTGCAGAATAAGCATGATCTGGCACATTTGAACAACCGTTAAATCTTTTACGTGACCTCATTACAATGGCGTTAGCAGAGTTTCTGACAACTATTTAGTGGCGTATTTACACCAAGAAACGGGGCTTTGCGAAGGTGAATGACATTTACCTGGCTTACCTTTACTGTATTTACGAATGTTGTGTTATTTTAAACTAGCACCGTCGTTTCACTTTGCTTTTGGAAATGGTACTTTTTTTTTTGTTGACGAAGGGGG
The DNA here is from genome assembly GCA_003671415.1 of Megathymus violae. Classification (NCBI taxonomy): domain Eukaryota; kingdom Metazoa; phylum Arthropoda; class Insecta; order Lepidoptera; family Hesperiidae; genus Megathymus; species Megathymus violae. The sequence continues at coordinate 1,146,119 of PDGT01000065.1, read as the reverse complement.
AAACCTTCAAAAGGTACTCGGTGCCGTGAGAGCGACGCCGGGTTATGTGGGATATTTACCGCACTAAAACCCCTCCGGTGGCCTTCCTCGGCGCTATGATAGGACTCCGGGATCTCCATCGGAACACGACCGGAGTCCTATAAGCGCGTGCCCCGTCGGGCTCTGCTCAGGATGAGCGGACGATCATCCCCGAATTTCTGGTGTTACGCCGGTATGCGGCCACACATACCGACGTCCTTCCCGGAGTCGTTGGCAGGACGGTTCAGGTCCACCCTAGCCGCCCACGACCCCGGAAGCCCCCTTTTAGTCACCTCTTACGACAGGCAAGAGATACCGTAGCCCTATTTTGGTCCCGGGCTACAGGGACTTGGAAACGGTACCTATCCATGTCACATCAGTTATTTGAAAGTCTAATTTAAGACCACCGTCTTTCTCACTCTTTCATCTAGAAAGGTCAATATCATAAGGAAAACCGTATTACATTGAGCTCTCCATTATTTTCTCCAAATTGAACTCATATGATTTTTATCTCTCTACATGTGAGGGAACACCTAAGCCTAGCAGCGGGACCGTATACCGTTTTGATGGTGATACGTGATAAGATGTAATCTTTGCACCATCAAAACTATGAAATTCATAAGAAAATAGATCACAATGATGTACAACATTAAAGTACCTTTTGAAACTCGCATAAAATTTCATTATGTCACCAACTTCTGACAACTTTGCTTTTAACTTCAACAATAACATATGAATAACACAAGTTGGAAAATTAAGAACATTTTAACAAAAAATAAATAAATAAAAAATATTTACATTGCGATGGGGTAAGATAATGAGAGAAAGACAAGAATAAGAACAATAAAATAAATGTTTAATCACTAAAGGAACAAATATCCATTTATCAAAGCTCCAAAAACAATTCTCTACAGACGGATACTTTTAGAAGTAAATGATCGATTTTCACTCCGGCGTTAGGCAGTACAGATTACACTCATTCTCCTATTCATCTCAATTGATTAAACATTTTTTATATCTACCTGATGGAATTCTGAAACTGAAAGACTGACAGACAACTCATAGCCTTAGCCGTAATTCAAGGAGCTTGAAATTGTGCACGGCAGTTCTTTATTTAACGAAGATAAGTATTACGAAAGGATTTGAAAAATATCTACTTCTAAAAGAGTGATACAGGGCCTTAATTTTTAAAATTTCAAACTGTTGTTTCGTGCTATACTTGATTTTTGCTTCCAATCTCACACGCACACAAATCGCAGAATACACGCTTTACATTACTATATACGTATCATATACGAATGCATCTATAAAAATAAACGTTTGTAGATAAGATGGAATCTCTGAATTCGATTTTATCCAAAATTTTGCTCGCACATTACAAATTCACGAAAACATTTTATTTTTTAATTTATTCGACTTATTCCCAGCAAATTCAATAATGTATAGTAGGTAAGCGGTAAGCGAAAATTATTGAGGTAAGATGCTGGAATTTCGGGACTAACCAATTATCCTTAATAGGTATTGAGATTGGTAGCCTAATCGAGAGTAGGACTGTACTAATTTGGCCATTTCACGTGACGACACAAATAGCCAAGGGAGCAGTATGAATTGGCACGGCCGTGTAGGTCGGGTAATTAGGTACAAGGTAAGCTATGTTCTGTAGGTGTACATATCATTGTCCCTAAAGGAGATCTCTTTTTTAAAGAACCTTATGGTGCGCGAAAATGTTAGAAGAAGCTTTTCGCATAATTATCTCAATTACAGAACAAAAAAAATTTTGAAAACTAAACTGCTTGATCTTGAGAAACTGATCTTGCAAATCGAACTAAATTCTTCATTCTTGTATTTTTAAAGCAACTTTTAACGTTATATTCCTTGTCAGATCCATTTCTTGAGATTGCACTAATCTCTTTCCTCACCCACACTCCTTGTTCCCTCATATTACCTTCGCCTGATCTGATATTTTCATAAACTAAAATAATGACGACCATATTGCAAAAGTTTATATTACTTCAGCCTGTTTTATTTGAAATCCAGATTGTTTCGAAAAAAATATAATTTAAAGAACAATTTGAATCCAATTATCTTACAGTAAAATAATTAAAATTGCTCTATTGAAAAGTTGGGAATAATGGTTCATAATTTTATTTCTGCTTGGCAAGAAATTCGTGCTTCCGTTTCGTGGCCAAGTATATTAATTTTGCAATTGTTGAATCGAGAAGAGAACTTAGAAAATATCAGCCGACAAACGTCCACAATTTTATTTTAAGGGAATAGGTATT
>PDGT01000065.1:1080659-1143735 GCA_003671415.1 Megathymus violae | reverse complement strand
AACGAAAATAGCTTCCGAAAGGTTTATATGTTTAATACATGTACATTAACACCTTTTGTTAATGTGACCGACCAATTAAGTAACTTCGGAGGCGGTCGGCAGTTGGGTAGGTGATCATTAATAGCAAAATTTCTTGAGCATTTCCGCGCTCAGAAGAACGTGTTAAGATGTCGTCCTCGGCTGATATCGTTAGTTAAGAATCGTTAATGAGTGTTATTAACTTTTGATTGGCAACTTACCTAATTCTCTGCCAATCGGTTGTCTACATAACATAATATACTGACGTATATATTAGGTTTATGATTCAAGAACAACGTGCGGGGAAGAGAGAATGTATTCATAGAGAAGCAGGTAAATCTCTTTCTGATTTCCTACAAAGCAATTGTTGGTGTACGTTCATCTCAACCCGTAACTTCTGCTAGATTAGGATCTCAAATCGCAATGTGATGAACAAAAGTCATAGCCCACCACGTCGACCTGACGTACATTGACAGATTTCATACACCTTTGAGAACGTTATGAGAACTATTAGGTATGCAGGTTTCTTCGCAATATTTTCCTTTACCGAAATAAGTGGAAATTCGTTTCTCATACGCACAAAAAAAACTAAAAGATCAGAGATGCGTCCAAAATTCGAATTCCATGTCTGCCATATTTATAACGTGACGTTATAAGAAATTACGGTTTATACTTCAAATATATAGTAATAGAAGAGGTAATAACTAAATTCTTCTGTTAGGATGTCCGTGAAGATTATTTGGCGGCCTGCATCACGGTTAATCGTGGTTACAATTAGATGTTAAATGCTTGTTTTCCTATCTTATAATTGGATGTTAAATGTTTGTTTTCGTGTCTTAGATGTTTGTGCTACGTTTATGCACACGCTCGTGTGTATCTTAGTCACCCGTGTGTAACGTAACATAACTTTATTTAGTGGAAAGGATACGTGAATATTACACTTAATTAAATATAACAACACATTGATTATTATATCCTGATTATAATTTGCAGGAAAAGAAGTTATTGTAAAATGAACGCGACAAAATTGTAGTCGATTGGTACTAAAATCCGACACAGTTCAACGTAGACTACAAAACATTTTTAATGTCAAGAGATATTAATTTGAGGACTTATTTGTATTCGATAATAAACAAGCGATATGTCCCGAGTTCGACTGGGTTGGATAAGAATAGGTTGAATAGAAATCCATCTTGTAGTAACTTATTACAAAAATTAAATACGTACATAAACCAGTTTTTGTCGCACTGTAGACTATTTATTTTTAGTGGTTTTAATTTTCAACGTAGATTTGACGAGGTGATCTAAAAAAATTGATCTAAATTTACACAATTTGAGCCATAGCTGGTGAATATCATTGTGATTAGCATATTTTTGTTTAGACTAGAAAAGGCCTTCGCTTCGCTTTGAAAAAAATACTTCAAGCTTATAAAAAGAAGCTGCATAGTTGTAGGACTGGGTTTTCTTGTTATATTAATTAGAAATACATGTAACTTTTTTATTTATCGACGGATTGCAATTAATGGAACTTTTGATATTAAGTGACGGTTACTGCAATACCTTAGTGAAAACCGTAACGAAACCGACTAAGACGTTTCTGAGATCAGCGCGAAAAAAACTCACAGACAAACAGACAAAAAATCCAACAACTATTATTTTGTGTTCTATTGCGTTAATAAAGACACCTAATAAGAGTTTTTCTCGTTTGTTCATAATGCATAGAAAGCGATCAGTTAGAATTTTATTATATCCATAGATACACATTATATATAACCTATGTCCATCCGGAATTTAGACCTTTTAAATAGTCTAAGATTTATTGAAATAGATGCAAAGGTTCCGAAAATTACCCTTCGCGTACACTCAAACTCACAAAATTAAATATTAGTTTGGATGAAATGTCGTGATCGTATCGAAATTCCAAGAATAAATTTAAAAACAATATTTATTGTTCTGTTCATTCGATGAAAAAACTAATTCTTCATAGAAGTTGCACCCGTTCATTGGATTCTTCTGTATGAAAACGTTAAATTTTACTACATACATGCATATTACAGCTGGATGCCCCATACAAATGTCAACTAATTACAGTTTTGGGATAAATTAAAAATAACTGAGGTCAGCCTCACGTTATGCGGTAAACGAAGCTTTTCTGTAACACACAATTTACTGCGGGACTCTCCCGTGACAACTCAAGTCGGATTTAACAGGTTTTTATTTCCATCAAACACAAAGTATAAACACGTCTTACAGGCTACTTTGATTTGCTTGGTTCAAAGTTTTCGTGTGATATGATTGGATAAAGTATATATATCGCATATCTTATTCCCAAATAAGGTTGACTGCTTTCCCAGTTGCCATATAAAATAATCCGCTACCCTAAAATACACATTTGTTAAAGTTACTTTCAGTGTAACCTAAATTATACCTGTAACATACCTACGGTCGTTAAAACTTCGCAAGTACAATTAAAAGGAAATCTACTTCGCGAAGAGCTAAAAGCTTCAACAATTTACGAGAGCCTTTTTTACACCGGGATGAGCCAGATAAATGGCCCAATGTCCGAAGATTGTCACTGCAGGACTTTTAGTTGACGTTGTACATTTTAACTAGGGTACCTTCACTCAAAGTATCTCATTTTCACATAGTGTTACTGCTTTTATTTATACGTTAGTAAATCTTGTGTACAGCAAACCTCATTAATGTCGATACTAGTACGACTTCGGATGGCTGCGATGTTTTTAACATAAGAATATGGCGCTTAGTTTTAAACTCTAAAATTCTTTGTGGGTAATAATCGCTTATTTTCAATTCGTTAACAAGTACCTACCATGGATGTACTTCGACATTATGCTTCAGGGTTCAAGCGTTTTCTGCAACTAGTGACACATAGAATCTTTATTGCTGTGACGTGTTAAGAGACGCAAGAGCGTTAAATGACAAAATAGTTCCGTAGGACTTTATTTTACTTCCGTAGTCGCATTTGCACTCGTAAATCGCAGGCTGTTTTCTCTTCGTAGGGAGAGAACTCTTCGCTGTCGTATTCGGGAACCGAATGCTCTGTGGACGACACTGTTCGCTATTTATATCGATTTCCGGGCCTTTCAGACTTTTCTACGTCTTACACGTAAAGTCAATAATAATACGCGGAAATCTTTAGAACAATAGTGGGTCACGTAAAGACGGTCGTATATGTCATATTCGCTCTTTTGCCCGAAGCATAAGGGCGAGAGTCGCCTGAAGGTAGATGTTAATACTACCTGGGTTTTTTATATGGTCTCTATTGTTTTCGGCTCTCCTTTCGAGAACTTTCGTAACATTTACTATACACAGAAATTCTGCTCCATAATCGACTGTTCTAAAAGTTGAATACTACAGTAATCGAAGATTTTAAAATTATATCATTGCGAAAATTATACATTTTAACTGCAACGGGTACTCACGATTTTTTGTTTTTAATCGATAGTTCGACCATCATGGTAAAAAATCAAAAATCGTGAGTACGAATTAGAGTTAAAATGTAGTAATCGAGTAATTAAATTAACTTTCGGGTTTATTCTTACCGAATATATTTCTTTAAGTAACGAATCTATTACACAAATATAATTAATAATCGTATGAAAAGTTAAGTCACGGCATATTGAACAGTGAGGGTTTTATTAAATTGATCATCGCATGTGCTCTCATCCAATAATCTTATAAAACATACCGTAATAATTAGCAACGGTAGATAATGTACAAATATCAGTAAGGTTTCTTAAATGTAGTTGAGGCGAATACATTTACAGAACTTATATAAACAAAATTAAGTGATGTAATGAATTTGTTTAGCTACAATGTACACCCAATACGCTCACATATTGCTTATTTAGGAAGAGTCTGTTAGCGTATGCTTCGTTAATTTACGCCTATACACTGCAATTTGCCCGTGTGGAATATTTTTGCCGTATTGGGGCGGCCTAGAATACTCCCCGGAATCTGGTAGAAAAGGGTGTCGTAAGAGGCGACAGAAGCCAGCCTGCTTGGTGGTAGAGCTTCGCGTAAGGATTTTATTATCGGTATTATTATTAAGTCATTAATATTATTCGTGGTATTATTGCCTTTCAGTGAAGCCTGCCTGGCTAGCTACTCTACTGATTGAGTCAGCCGCCAAACGACTCGACGTGTTCCGGCTGGGGGCTTGAGAGCCAGTACATTATTTCTTAACTTCTTCTCATTTCCTGGCCAACAACGCATCAGTGATACCTTTGGTCTTGTTGATGTCCATGGGCGACGGTGACCACTTACCATAAGGTGGCTCGTCTGCTCGTTTTTCAGCTTTTAACATAAAAAAAAAGAATATAATATTTTCGTTCAATACCTAGTTAATGAGTTATAAGAGGCAGAGATGTATGGCAAAGACGGTAAATGGTCATCGCCGCCCAAAATCATCACACCGCCAGGAATATCAATGACGCGTTGCAACTCAACTAAGAATCCATCAACCTGCTTGTTAACTGACTCTTAAATACTGTAATCGAACTTGTCAAAAAAAACGTTTGAATTTCGTGAGGAAGGATTAAATTAAGTAAATACTCGTAAGTAAGACTAGCTTCGGAATTCAACTTTGTTGCAAAGAACCCACCGACTTTCACCAGAAACTTTTTTTTACATAGAATAATGCTTGACAACAATCCCACCTGATAGTAAGCGGTGATGAAGTCTAAGATGTTGAACGCACTAACTTATAAGAGCCTATTCACCTGAATATAACTTCACGTTGTATCATTGTTTGGTCAGTAAAAGACACTACGAACAGAGGAAGTAAGCTTCGCCTCTAAGATGAATTACAATTCTCAGCTCAATAACACATAACTGGATTTTCGCTATCTTTTTATTTTGTTAATTTCCTTATACCAACGCAATTTACGTCTTAACTTGAGTTGTTTATTAACATTCTGTTTACGAAAACATGTTTACCCGTGCTTTTTACACCGAACATACATAGTTGCTACGATACGATAATTTAACTGAATGTATTCTCCGTCATTTATTGATCGATTCGGATTTTGTTTTTTGTGTCATAAAATATACCATTTAGTCCCGCTAAAATTTGAAGGAAAGTACCATCCCTAATGGTACAAAATAAGAGATGAAACCAAGAAATTCACCTTCTTCAAATTGAAATCGTTGTTTTGTTAAAATATTTGTATGTTTTACCCAATAAATTACCCAATCAAATAATATTCCTTGAATTATTGCACACATAATATCATATAAAGAAGTTTAATATTCCATATCCATAAATATTAGTTATAAAATTGCAGTTTAATCGAAGTAGCCATTCTGGTCGGTATGGCGTAAGGCTACTAATTGCATAACTCCAGCGAGCTATAAATTGTCTGAACGTAAGTATTTTAATATCTATTAACATCATTATTAGTATGAATTTGCACAAACTTTATGTGACGGATAAATTTTTATTCATGTTATGGTTTTAAAACAACATCATTATAACTTGTGAAATCATTGTAACTTCTTTTTTCTTACTTCTTCTCATAACCTGGCCGATAACGCATCAGGGATACCTTTGGTCTTGCTGATGTCTATGGGCGATGTTGACCACTTACGATAAGGTGGCTCGCCCGCTCGTTGTCGGCTATTAACATTTAAAAAAAAACTTGTTGTGGTCCCTGCAACACATATTATAAATCAAGTCAATAACGATAACATTATCCATTGTCATCACGAAATCGCTGTAAATCGATTTTTTAATCAATGTATCATCTGATTATATTACGGGTTTCTGTGAAACAATACATATACATTAATATAAGTAATACTAAACGCTCATACGCTAACGTATCACTTTGCTAAAAATACCTATATCGTGGATGGCACAGCCATAAGCAAATGAGACACAAACAAAACACCCGAGGACAAAGATTTATCTGTCACATAAATGCAGACATTGACCTTTGAAAGGAATATAATAAATGTATATTTATAAATTATATAAAACATTACATGAAACATATTATAAAATTATTTACAGCACCTATCGTATCTTCTATCTATTGTCCAGCATTTTAACCCTGTTTATCTCTGGATGGAGTACAATTGTGGATCATTAATTTCATCCGTTGTGATCTATTAATTAAAATATTACAATAAATAATAACATATGATTACAATCCGAGATCGTTAATTGGACAGGGAGGATCAATACTAACTAAATTATAGGATTGTGAGTTAAAATGAGCACCAACTTATACTAAAATCATCTGAATTTTAACAAAAAGAATTCTTATAATTGCACATGAATTCATTAATAAATGAACCTACAGAGTATTATTTGATATTAATAATCAGTTGTACAAGAACTTATGAGCTTTAACAGTTAGAAACTAATTAAATTCTAACTTTACTTTTGGAAATAGATTTTGAATTCAATTGAAAATTCAACCGCTAAAACTGAATGATGACTAAAAATTTAATGAAACATATTAGCAAAACAATTCTCCGAATAATGAAGTTGCGGTCATATGAATTAAGTGTGTAAATCTATCTGTACTAATAATAAAATTCTAACTGTTCGATTTCTGTACATGAACGATATATGAGAAAAAATATTATTACGGGTCTTTATTAACGCAATAGAACCCAAAACAATAGTTGTTAGAATTTTTGTCTGTTTGTTCCCGCTAATCTCAGAAACGGCTTAACCGATTTTATTCTGGTTTTCACTAATGTATTGCAGTAAGCATCACTTAAAACTTAATGTTTGTAACATTGCAATTCGTTCATAAATAAAAAAGTTATGAATTATTGTATGTATTTCTAATTCACAGAACGACAAAAACCCAGAAAAAAGCAGATGTAATCTTTAATCGTAAGGTACTTTTTCCGAAGCGAAGCGAGGGCATTTGCAAGTACAGAAATAAATTTGAAAAAAAATTAATAAATTGACATTTTCATTTGAATTGTGATATTAAAATTTTAGGTGGGATTATGTTGATAAAGACTGATTAATAAATATTTTTGTCAGTCATGGTACAGAAATTTGGTAAAAATTATTGACAAAGAATATCCATATTCATAAGTAAGTAACTGTTCGTAGACTCAAACCCCGTATTCCTAGTGTAGCCAGTCGCTCGCATAGAAATACACCTGTATGACGTCACAAATACCCATAATCCGAAGACAAATATTTCACATTTATATTTTCATATAAGCGTCTGCCGCGGCCAAAAATCTAATTCGGGACCCCTCGTTTGGCAGGGAGATTCACTTACTGGCCTACAGGGTCATCAACTTAGATTTAATAAAAAGTTTAGATATAGATTTTTGAAAAACAATTATGATAAAGAATATTGAAAGAGACATTAAATAATTGCTAATATATAATTACAAAATTCCGAGTTTAATTTTGACACGGTGTTACACTAAGAGAGGCTATGCATAGCGTAAATATTATGATCCGCAAATAAGCTTATACGAAGGAGGCTTAAAATACATCATCCAATATCATACCAGTATGTGGTAGCGCAAAATTGTTCTATTATTAAAATTCAAGAATAATTTCTGACGTGCGTCATGTATCTTTAATAGGTTCTTGAGGCAATTGAGAGCGAAATTTTCTAATTATAATTTAACGTAACGGAATTTCTGTGGAATGGAGTGTTCATAACCCACATTTTACGCTGAAACAATTTCCTCGAATGCCATGTTTTATATTTATGTATATACAAGATATAGCAAGAACGTAGACTGGATTTTTTTAAATAAAATAAATAACTTAGTGCTTGACAAGATACGCACCTGAAGGTAAGTGGTGATGAGGTCTAAAATGTTGACCCGAGAGCTTATATAAGCCTATTCATTCATCTCTTGCATAAGCATAAGTACAGCTTTGTTACTAGATGACATCAAATAAAAGTTACGTTAAGCGTACTGTGCATACTATCCAAGTATTGTCATAAAGGTTTCGTCAACACGAATTAAACTCTGCTAAAAGGGTTATTCAGAACACCCAACCGAGGCAGTTAATAATTCATTGGCATCTGTCTGGTTTAGATGAAAACTAGTGGTTGTATATTATTCAAATCTGCATTCAAAACATGACGGTATAACGATATTTCTGAACGGGATGATTAAAATATAATTCTAGCAATGAAAACAAAATATATTTATCTTGAAATATGGCTGTCTTGAGTGTAAGCTTCTAAGTACAAAATACCATAACATATTTAAAGTTATTCAACTGAACAATAAATATATTACATAACCAATGTTCCTATCACCTAAATTCTATTTCGACAAAGATCTAATCGTACATCAATTAGACATTCCTTTGTATCTAAAGTAATTCACATTGCCTGTTGTAATTTCAACACTCCAATAGTAACTCCTCACTGGCTCCGTAATTCTGACTGCCATCTGTACAGTGACACACAAAGAAAAGTTTTATGTTTGATAATGTTCAAAACATTCTATTTTATCTTTCACAACAGGAGAAGATGAGATGGAAGAGTTGAAGCAAATTGGATGATATGCTCCTATGGTAATGAGTAATTACCAGCTTTCATCGTCACCTACCTTTGGAAAACTAGCCCGGAAATTTATTAACAGTATCTACATAACCGTCTTTCCGTGAAATTTCGAGTAATGTAATATAATGTAATGCGGTAATGCAATTAAAATAAAGATTGAACATTGAAGAACAACTGAACATCAACGATATTAATTAAAAATCAATTATTTATTATTAAACCATTTCTTACTACATCATAAAACATTTGTACGCGACACTAGTTCATCAGACATTTCATAGGTTTTTTCATATCTGCATCGTACATTCCAATAGGTTTTTTTTACTATTGAAATACATTTAATTTTAATTTAATTAATGTATGTGGCATGAGATGGCAATGAGAAGACAAATATTTTTTCTATGAATCAAATCTTTGACATCATGTTACGTTAGGTTAACGACAACAAATTAAACGACGAACATAAGTACGACATAATGGTTTGTGACAGAAATTATAATGATAATGATGATGGTGCTTATAAAAATTGTCCGTACATCTTCAGTAAGACTTCGTAAGACTTTGAATGTGATTTCTGATGCCACTAAAAACTTTATTTTGTTCCAATAGACTGTATAAAAAGATGTTATAAACGGGACCGTTCAAGCGTATAATTTACAGCCTATGAGACTTCATAATCGTTTGAAATATCGAGATGAAACTTAATCCATTTTTCTAATAAGGAACTTCTTAACCACGAACTTCGCAAATTTTAACAAAATCAATCTAATGGTTTTGGAGTTAAGTCGCTACAATAAGCGCAGACAAAATTATACGAGTAATGCTTTATTGTCTTTCGTATTACATAATTATTCTTTTTACCTAATTATTGTAATAATCTAATAACATGGTATTTGTCAAGCACTATTGTTACTATTAAATTTATTTGACATTTGTAGGGCATGAAAATCTAACTTATATTGCTCTTTTCCAGTAACTAATAAATACGACCTTATTTCGCTGAATGAGTGATGGGAATAAATTAATAGAATATTCATTAACCATTCAAAATGAGTACAATGAAATAGGGCAGTCTATATTTACATAAAATGTATTCCACGAAGAACACGTGAAACGTACTCGCCAGAGATAAATAGTCTTTTCATCTTCGGTCCCTGGGACCAAACAACCAGCGAATATAAATTAATTGTTATACGATTAATTAGTAAGTCAACTAGTTTGACATTGTTGAGAATTGTAATAAACTTTGACAAGACCAATTTGCACTGTCTTTTATTCAATAGTGCTAACTATAGAAGACGGGGCCCTACCCTTCTGACAGTCAAGACGGTCTCAAACATATTGCAAGACGTTTCAATACTCGTAGTATGTCCGGTTTAGTTACTGGTCTTATCTAACGATAATAACCAAAAATGACTGGACAACCTTACCTTCGAAACCTGGAAACGGTATTCACCGCACATTATAGTGACAGTCGATGCAAGGCAATGAACTGACTTTAACCAAGTAATTGCTAAACAAATAATAGCCTTCAGCGATCTTCACTAAGTGTAGTGGAGCAATGAATCTAGTGCAGATATATTGAAGAATTAATTACCGACTCAAGATTTGAAAGTGTAATGCTATCCGAAATATTCCGGATTAACGATTGCTATCTAACGACGTCAATCGAGATCGAAGACTTAACATCCCTTTGTGGCACGAAAGTGAACATGAAAGAAATTTTGCTTGTGGTGATCGCTCAGGTAACTCTTAATTGGGTTTGTGGTACTGATTCAGACACTCGCTTACAATTGATAAAAGCCGTTGAAATATGATCATTCACACAGCATGCATGCAATATGCATTAGATCGCACTATATCATTCAATTACTCGTATTATGTCGATATATCAATTTCTCATGTGTAGAGCACAAATTGGCAGCCTGAGGTCGCTCTTACCTTAACTGTGGACCGAGGAGCTCATGAATTGTGGCTCGGTGACATCAGTGAAGAAGCGAGTATTCTGAATCATCCCGAGTAAGTCTAGAGTCCATTTTATAACAGATAGGTTACCATCAATTTGTTGATTCATTAGATATATTTCACCGTTAAATGACCATATGTATGTTCTTTTATCGGCTGATTTAGGCTGTATTGGGGCCGCCTAGAATACTCCCCCCAATCCCATGCTGACAAAACAGGGAGTCGTAAGAGGCGACAGAAGTCAGCCGGCTTGGTGGTAGGACTTCACGTATAGATTATATTATCAGTATTATTATTAAGTCATTAATATTATTCGTGGTATTATTATCTTTCCGTGAAGCGTGCCTGGCTAGCTACCACCCTCCTGCTTGAGTCAGCCGCTAAACGACTCGTCGTGTTCCGGCTGGGGGCTTGAGAGCCAGTTCTTCCTTTCTTTTTTACCTTCTTCCAATTTCCTGGCCGACAACGCATCAGTGATACCATTGGTTTTGCCGATGTCCATGGGCGACGGTGACCACTTACCATCAGGTGGCTCGTCTGCTCGTTTGTCGGCTATTAACATAAAAAAAACGTAAAAAACCATGAAAATTTTCCGTGTTAGAATGGCAAAAGATAGAGGATAACAGGGGTGTTAATCATTGACCTAAATCCTCATGAAGCCGGTCACAAGACTTCGGCAAAACATGTAACTAGGTTATATATTAAAGTCCTTTCAATTACTAACACACTTTAATAACGACCGCTGCTACTTTTAATTTACCCATATTAATAATTGCAGTAAATTAAAAATGAACTAGGTACACTCAATACTCCCTTTTGGGATTTACATTTAAAGAATTATATAATTATCTCAGAGAGTCAAAAATGTACCTTAACTTCAGTAACGTCAGTCTTTAAATTACACTATTTCGTATAAGTATGTCAGTGCAGCACTAGTCTAAATTATTTGATAATCTGTTCAAACAAATAATCATATTATTTTGAAGCACTTCTGTGAAATTACAAAATTTAAGTGTTATAATTCTGTTTTATTTCGGCGCCTAAGTTCCTTACCCCATTTTTATATTAGTCTCTTAATAAATTTTAAACCATTCTTGGAATTAAAACCATGATCGATGTTAGAATCGGCAAATTTTTGGGACATCTAAATTTATTCTTACATTTTGAGTATTTTTTGAACAATTTCATGTTTATATATATTTTTTGGAACACGACAAATAGCCATAGATTCGAAATTCATGCACATCATAATATAATGTTTTATATCATACATACATGCATCTTTATTTTTTCTATTATGGGTATATTTAAAATAGGTCAATTATTCCAAGTCTTACACGGTCAGCGTGATCATTTATTGCTGTAACCCCCCTTATCCTCAAAGGTGAATTAAGTTCGGTATTTTTATATGATGATGACGAACGAAATTTGACCTAAAATAAAAATATACGTCATTATTTTTATACCCAAATATTATATAAAATTTAAATCCACTTCTTAGGTGTATTCAGATCGGTCTCATCTGCCCTTGTTTTTATTCACAGACATGGATTACGAATCCGACCCCAAAAAAGACAATGCCAGGACGACGGATCCGAGCATCGTTCAAATTCCGACTCGCCAGTTTTTAGATAAAATACGACTAAGTGTGAGTGAAACTTGCGATTTGTAAAAAGATTACTGTTTTATTGATTGTAATTATTGTATTGTAAATGTATGCAGCTTAGTAGCGATTCGCTGCCAAGGCCTGCAGTCACTGCAACATGAAGTGCCATTGCATTCGGTCTACTTGAAAGTCAGATGTTCTTGGGAAATTCAGAAGGTGTAACGAATGTTAACACACCGAGTGCTTAGCGTTCTCTCACAAAAGCACTTGACATTTTTGTAACTAGTTAGTACATATTTTTAAGTATAGTATTAGTGATTACCCTTCTTACTATTCGACTTATTAATAAATAGATTTATAACTTGCGTTGAGCTTTTTCTACTCAAACATAATAATCAAAGAGTGTAACAAGTCGTTGCCAATTTGTAATCACTGGGAGCTTTAATATTGTCAAATTTTATTTAGTTTAGTAATAACTTACTTTATTAATTATATACTATACTAGAGGATAAACACATGGAAAGAAGGCCGTAGAAGAGAACTTTATTATAACTTTTCTGACGAAGTAAACAATAGGGTGCATCCAACTATCAAAATGTTATAAGTGATGCAATTGAACGTAAATAAAATATACAGTCAATAATAAAAAGTTGCCAATCCTCAGTTGTACATTATCAAAATGGTCTAATGCATAATACATTTGCGCGTCTACGCGCAATATCTCTCCATCAGACATTTATACGTACAATGGGTACTACATCAATAAGAAAAGAACAAATTCCAATAATGACCGAATAAAATAAAAATAAAAACTAGGGTAATGATAATTATCGTAACTGCTCGGGGAATAATAGAAAAGTTGGAACTTTGATTTGACCTAAGACATATAACTAAAGAGGTGAATGACACTTTCTTTTAACATTACGTGAATCGTGGAAAAGAAAGATAAAAAGTCACGAGAATTGAAGATAATACAAAAAATGAAAAGATTGGTAAAAATGGCTTTGAGAAGCAGTACTTTCTTTCTTACTTCCTTCTCATTTCAACGCGTCAGTGATACCTTTGGTCTTGTTAATGTCCATATATAAGGGACTGGCTGCAGGTTAAAACACAGAAAAGCTTGTTGATATGATTGCTGATAAAGAGACGTATCGACAAATGGTCGCCGACATTCTTGATGGAGATGGCACGTAAAAAATAACAATGTCCATGGGCGACGGTGACCACTTAGCATGAAGTGTCTCGTCTGCTCGTTTGTCGGTTGTTAACAAAAAAAGGCACGTATACTTGAAGATTTTATAATTTTTAAGTATTTGTCTGGTTACCTAATGACTATAGTGAATTTAATGTCAGTTTATACTTCCAATGCAAAATTTCGCAAAATAACCCAGTATTTTTAACTTCTGTCGAGACAAATGACGAAAATTGAAAGTTCTTCTTTGCCACCGGACGTGAATCTCAAACTTTTAAATCTGATTAGATCTTGGAATTGATCGATTCAGTAGTATTACAGATATTTCAAACAAAATAATATTATTGAAAGTAAAATACAGATAAATTTTAAGATTTTTTTTTATGTTAATAGTCGACAAACGAGCAGTCGAACCACCTGATGGTAAGTGGTCACCATCGCCCATGGACATCAGCAATACCAAAGGTATCACTGATGTGTTGTCGACCAGGAAATGAGAAGAAGGTAAGAAAGAAAGTACTGGCTCTCAAAGCCCCAGCCGGAATACGACGAGTTGATTTGCGGCTGACTCAAACATGAGGGTGGTAGCTAGCCAGGCAGGCTTCACGGAAAGAATATAATGCCAGTAATAATATTAATGACTGAATAATAATACTGATAATATAATCCTTACAAGAAGCCCTACCACCAAGCAGGCTGGCTTCTGTCGTCTCTTACGACACCGTGTTCTACCACCGGGCTTGGGGGGAGTATTCTAGACTGCCCCAATACGGCCAGCAGATGGAGAGCAATTAATAACTATTTTTTATAAAAATCAGCATGCTTTGCATATAGTTGTTTAAAAAAATCGTATGTATACAAACAAATGTTTTGAAATGTTATGCGCGAACGAAATTGGTGTCTTTCCTACACACTATGTAAGTAACATTATTCATCCTAATTAATTTCTGATTTGATTGATCGACTTACTATATTGCTGTTTTATAACTATGATATGACACATAATATTACGTCTCTGTAACGCATAAAATTAAGTGAAGTAGTTAATTAAAAGAATATTTACAAAATAAAGATTCTAAAATAAGTATTATAATGAAAAAAAAAACTTGCATAATTTAAAATACTTAAATAAAAAAAAAAAATAGGGTAGGGTAGTTCAAAGAATACTGACAATGTTACCGTCTTATTTACATTACATTGCCATTCTTTGGCCGAGATAAGTGCCAACTCTCGGATCATTTGTGGAGTCGATCAACTGCTTACAAAGTTGCGTAAAAAACAACTTTGCCTCTGAGTTCCATAGCCTCATAATCTCAATTGAAAACTGAAATTATTTATACTTAAATGTATTTGGTACAAATTGCGAGATCAGCTAGATCATAATAAATTATCAACTCGAATATCAAAAAAATAAGTAAAAACTAACGTTATTTATTTATGACGCGCTTCGGTGCCCTCGTTGACTGTCAGTAAGTTAAATTCGTCCAATTTTTGTGAGCTCCATAAATTCTTAGCCAGCAGACCCGGGAAGAAATTTCACACGAGTCTTCAGAATGTTTTCCATTAAATATGTGTCATGGTGATGTGATAAAATTCGCTATTTTATCAAAATATTAAAATAAGGTGTGATTGTATGTAATTAGCAACATTATTTAGCGTTTTTTAAATACATACGGTCAGATACATTTACTATCTCAAAAAATTTGTATTTAAATCACTTACAGAGAAAATCACAAAACAATTAGTAGAAAGATAAACCGAACATTCGTACATAGTAAAACGACGATAATTACAATTACCTCATAATAACAATACAGTGCAAACAAGTATGATTATTTTGTAAAGTAAAATAAAGAAGCCTATAAAATTGTTTGTAAAAAAATAGTGCGTGTAAAAAGTAATGTTATTAAGGCAGGTGGCATATTAGTTATTCTGATGTTTTTAAAAATTAATCAATGTAATGTGTTGTTCCGATTTGTATTATTTTGATTGGTAATGTAATATTATTTCTGTATGTAATACGTGTGATTTAAACCTGCTTTATGCCAATACGTTTATTTCATTTAAGCACTGAATAGAAAAAAATGCTGTCGAGTCCATTGTATATGGTCGCTTGTGGACATATGTAAGACCAAACTCATCATCGACCATGATGGTAACGACGGGTCCGTCCGACGACAATGACATGTGGCCATTTTATAATGGCATCCACGATTCTAACTAGAACCGTGGTTCTGGAGACCATAGACCAGACTGAGGGTATACTGACCTTAAATAAAATTATAGTTATCAAGCAGGCACTTAATTTATATTGCTCCAAATCCTTCGATTTTGCATAATCTTATGATTTAGCATAACAACTATTAGCAAATCCATATATTTTGTGATTCGATTGTAGTAAACCACTAGATGTATGGATTTGCTAGTATTAAATTAGTATTTTGGATGTCAAATAAATTTATTTCATTTGGTTTCAAGCTATTCCTTCCCAGTGTCTGCAATTTTGTATTTTATACCGACATTTCAAATAGAGGACATAGATCATGGTCACGGTGAGATTGTGATGACACGGAGAAACTAATAACAGCTGATACTTGACAGACGCTTATTACAAAGAGTCTGTTAACTTTACGTCTAATTATTTTACCTTCTTAGGCACCATAAAGGCTTTACACAATACTAACGACATCTTCACGCACCGAACTTGACACCGTTCTCGTCTGACATAAACTAATGTCACTGGCTTCCGCGAGTGAGCTCGTTTACAACAATCTTCGCTATTTAAATTTTAGGATCATTTTTGATCACAATAATACGTGCAAAATACTGTAACATTAAATTTATAACTCCTGTCTTGATTATGCAAAGGCGCTTAACCACGAAACCTAATCATGAATCAAAATTGTAACTTCGTAGAATTTTGCTCTATATATCCACAGATTTGATTCTAATTATGCATTAATATCGTTTTCTGAAGCGAAGCGAGGTAGGGAATAACTGAAGTCATTGTTTTTTTTATTCTCTCGGTCTTTTAATTCATCATCAACATCAGTGCAGCCCATAATTGTCCAACTGCTGTGCTCAGTTCCCTTTCACGATGAGAGGGTTAAAGGCCATAGTTGTTGTTGCGAGTTGTTAGATTTCATAAACCTTTCAGAACAATACGGTGAACACTGAGGTGTGCAGGTTTCCTCACGATATTTTGCTCCAACAAAACAAGTGATAATTTACAATATGCACATAATTTGAAAAATTAGAGGTGCCTGCCGGATTCAAACTCGAAACTCCTGTGAGGTCGACGTTAAAACCACTAAATTACCACGGGTTATATGTGAATAGAGGAAATAGGGTTTCACAAGTTAATGTGCTCAACATCTTAGACTTCATCACCACATACCATAAAGTAGAATTGTTGTCAAGCTTTAATTTAGTTTGTGTAAAAAATTGTGTATGTGCTGTCTATATGTTTATTTTTCATTTTTGGAATGCATTTCAATATTTTGGTTTTCATTAGACTGATATTCAATTCAATTCATTTCATTCAACATTAATTCAACATAAGTCTGTGTTTAGAATATTTTCAACGCGAAATAAGATATATCAATAATTGTTTTTCGACTGGATTTTATTTACGGGAAATGCTTACTCCAGTCAAATCAATTCTGATTGGTGAGTATATTTATTTATTAGCATATAAAAAGCATTTTCAAAAGACGCTCTCAATCAATGATATGTGGAGACCGCCGCGCCGGAGGGCTTTGACGTCTTTTGAATGGCTGTTATTTCGTAGAGCCTTCGTATTTCTTATAATAATATTATATTATGTATATATATATATATTGAGACGTGATGTGTTCAATCCAATTGCTGCTCGTTTTTTCAAGCGTTTTATAAATTAAAAAAAAAGTTTGGATGCCGTGTATCCGACCTGTCAATTCTTGGAATTTCTTGTTTATTTTTTATTTTATTTGATATACAGGGTTACCTGAAAGTCAACCTCAATAATTAAAGACATTATTATTCAAATATGCCTCTGAGGTCATGTAGAAGATTGTAAAATCAATGTTTGCACATAAACTGTTTCAAATAACTTTTCTAACATTTTTATAGAAAAAACATGTACTTATTATAAACCTTTTGGAAAGTTAAAAATATGTAAATTTTTAAGTTGAAATTTTGGGTAAAAAATAATAAAAAAGGAGTAATCTTAAAAGTCAAACATCTCGAAAACAATTAACTTTTGGATTGCAAATTAAAGGGTCAAATACATAACTAACGATCTGAAAGGTTACGTCCAATATTATTGAGGTCGACTTTTCCATTATCCCTGTATATTTTTATATTTATATTTATTTTATTTATTTGTACAATAAATGTGTATGTGTAGTACCTACCTCCAGTTCTGCACGTACACCATAATTAAAACACGATATGATTTCGGGATATTCTCAAATATTAACAAGACCGAAGTTACGTATACTTTCCGTGTTGTTCGATACACATATAAAATAACAAAAAACACACATTCAAACTTATACAAGTTTGAAACGTTTCGGTAATATTCCTTATAGTAACGGTTGCATTGTAGCGTTGTTGCCGAAGGGATTTCACATTTTGTGCCACGTTTTACACATACATATTCGTTTGTATACATGGTGCCGGTGATTTAAAATTTCCGTGCATGCGGATAGTATTGCCTGCTGTGGTGTAGAATACAAAAAAATCGGTTAATTCCGAATCGGGATCTCATACGAGTGTAGTTCTGTACTATAAATGTATAAAATAATTTTTGAGTAAATTTAAGTGAGAATATTTTTAGTTTAGTGTAGAATTTTAAGGACTAAGGTTTTCGAATAGGTTTTACTGCAATCTATGGGTGATCTATTTGTAATGCAGTATTTTTTTTTAGTTTAGGGGGATGGTAAATAAATTATGCATTTATATAATACTAGCGGCTCGCTCTGATTTTTTTCAGGTTGAATAGTTGTACTAATTCATGTATATGTATCATGTATTGCCTATGTTCATCCAGAGTAATGTACTTTTCAGATGGTTAAAGAAAATTTCAAATAGGTAATCTCTGCATACCTTCAGCATGTATACAAACTCACAAAATACGCGCTCTTTTTATGATATAAGTATAGATTATATATCCATACTATTATATAAATCTGTAGGTCCTGTCGGTACATTTAACAGGCCCAAATACTACTATTGTCCAAATTTTTGTCTGTCTGCATGTCCTTGTCTAACCTAATTACCGACCTCGATGAAAATTTGTATATAGGAAGAACATGTGTTTCAGCAGTCTAACGCTAAACGATATAAATTATGGAATGTTGTTGGAGAGATAAGAATAAATAAATATTAAATACGTAACAAATATATATTATACAAAAGTGCTTTTTATTTTCAATTAACACTCCAAAATGGAGCCCCCAATATGAAATTTTTATTACAATAAATAAATTACCAACAATAAACGTTTACACACTCACACCCCCGAACTAGAATTCCATGTAGCAAAAAAACAACAATAAAGCTATTATGCGTGTTTGGAATATCAATTTGTATATACATATGTTATACCAAAATTCAACGAAATATTTTTACCTCTTAGATCCACATGTATGTATTTACAGGCAGACAGAAAAAAAAAACTTATGTGTGATTGCTTTCATTATTTTTTTAAGCGAAGCAACTGCCATTTAATTTTGAACACGTTCATAACTACACGATTTCAAACCCTATACAACAACATTCGTGTGTCGCTGTGTTGAATAAAAAATTATTCAGGGAATGAATTTCATTCACTCTTGCGTTCATAAATTTATTACTTTTCCGTTCGTTTGTTCAATCGTTCCATCATTGATTCAATTCCCCGAACGCTCAAAGGTTTTCACGTGACTAAACTGCCATCTTACGATAAGCTTCATTGACAGCTCAGTAAATAAATATTTACATACGCACCTTACATTATATTTGCCTATGTTGCGGGTGGCATAAATATACAAAAACAAGGCACCATAAATACCACACCGAGAAGTAACATTTATCTGTCACATAAATATCTGCCCTGGACTGAATCGAACCCAAGACATCTCGCTCGGCAGGCTGACCCAGTACCAAAGGGGCTACGGAATCATCTTAATTTGATGGTCTTAATATCCTATGCTCTGAATTACTATTTCTTAGGTATGTGTTCACAAGCTATCACCAATGCAACTACTTACAATATGTTGTATAACTTACTCGATCAATACAAGCAGACGTCCGATAAATTTTATTATGAAGTCTTGATTCTTATTTTTTATACCATCAACAAAATTTTCATGGTTCCCTTGACGGTTCTCTTTCTAGCCTATAGGGGCGCTGTATACCAATGCCTGTTTACTCCCATCCTCTTTTCCACCCTCATCTAACATATTTATGTTCTGCCTTCATAGCTGTATATATTTATTGTTATACGTTCTATAAAAAAATACATGACATCCATTCTATAATCAACCAATACAAACTAAAATTTGAATATTTTAACGAGTTTATTGTAAAGTTCTAAACTAAAATTGTGCAATGAAACTTTTTTAATCAATGCACCGAACTGGTTGCACAAATATCACAATAGAGAAATGTGTGTACTGTCACATTTGCTATAAAAAATTTTGTCGGATCCTAATATTCTAAACATAGATTTCATGGTACAATGATCTTTAAATACAAATAAAAAAGTTGTTTCAACCAGTTTAAGCCCAGGTTCTTGGGGTAGAGATCGAAGTTAAAATCGCGAGGCTAGACTGCTTTAATAACTTTATTAAATTAACGTAGCTCAATAACAAAACTTTAAGTAATTCGGATACTGCTTCCTCAGTTCTATCCTAGATGAAATACCGCTTCAGCTTTAAATAACGTGTCGGGTACCGAGTGAGATTTGTTCGATCCAAGCGTTTGTATCGGAAGTGGACTTTATCTCTGCTACTTTTATAGAGATTTTCTACAAAAGTTTCGAAGCACTCTAACATATCTCCATTTCTTGTGTTTTCCCAGTACTCTACTCTTTGTAAGACAGATTCTTTCATTCGATGAAAACATAAAACTCTTATAGGGTCACCGCCTTTCCATTTTTCGCACGTGGTTTCGCCAAATCTACTGCACACGAAGGTTGAAATTTCATTCACATTAAATGATTTATCAAATGACAGATGTAATACAATAATCAGAGAAGATTGAAATGTTATTCATATTTTGAAGAAGGTGAACTAAATGAGATGTATTCTTGTTATAGAGAATTTTCACACATCTTGAAGTACTTTGAATGAATGACTCAATGAATGAAATAATAATCAATACGAGTGACATTTATAATCGCAAGAATCGAACAGTTTCAATGGAAGTCCTAGTTTCAAACCTCAAAACCATCAGTGCCCTTATTGTTCTAAGATTAAGGATTAATGTTGGTATATGACGTACAACTCAGTTTTGAGAAGATTGGATCTTGCACGTAATTAACGTGTTTCTCATTTCATCTAACTATCACATCTTAGCTAAATTGGGTGATTTGGTACATCTAAATGAAATGTCTGGAGAAATGTTGCCTGCAAATATCTTAATTTTACAAATGTTTAATGAAGATTATGTGATTAGTTATGATCTCACGAAATCATATTTGTTCAACAAATAATTAGTGATTTCATATCAAAATTCCATTAAAGGTTCACCTAAACTTCGCTGTTCGTGGTGTACGTTACTTACCAATGGACTACAAACATATCCCAAGTCCCTTTTCCGGAGGTCTTAGTGTTTATTTTTTTTTAAGCAATTTTTTACCGCCTGTTGTATCAAAAGCTTTTTGATTATCTTAAAAAGATTATCCTAAGAGGCTTTTATAAGTTAGTGATTTCTACATCTTAAACTTCATCACCCGCTTACCGTAACATGGAATTTTTGTCAAGCATTAACTTATTTATATGTAAAAAAACTTATAAATAATAAACACACGCACACATAACCACCAAGATTCTTTGTGTAGCGGGTGGAATGACATCACAAACACCCATAACCTAATAACAAACATTTATCTATCGCATAAGTGTTTGCTGTCGCCGGGAATCGAACCTGGAACCTCTCGCTCAGCACATATATTCGTATTAAATATATAGCCGGCCGTAGGGTTTACTCTATGTGAAATATAAATACCGAACCCATTCTCTATAATTTCATACTAAACTACTAGGGTTTGCATTGGATAAATATCCTGTTTTTATTTTTTATCATTAATTAGCATTAAAATATTATAGGTAATTTCAACTTCAACTTTGGCGTGGGTACTGGGTTACTAAATACAAATTTGGTAAAATACGTCAAGTCGAACACGAGAAAGTTGGTACACCCACGGTATAGCTTGCGAAAACTAAAACTTGAGATGCCGCGTTTTTATGTAAATATATAAAAATGCGTATTATAATATTGTTTTGTCGGTAGAAACTGCCTATTTATAGATACATATGGATTGACTGTCCATGAATGGATTCAGTCAATAAGAGGTTTCACCGCTTTACGTAGTTCCACTCTACCGTCAGCTGTTAATATAAACAATAAAATCAAAGAAAAAGAAATAATGGTTAAGATATTTAACCCAATAATATTTATTTACCGCATCCTTTTCAATTTACTTCTCAAAAGGACCTTGTCTTCAGCCTCGTTCTTGAAGATTAGTATATTAATAACTAAATAATACTTTAAATAATTAAGAAGATAACAAAAAACATAATGACAAACACACAAGGAAATAGGATTCCCAAAAATAGTTTTGAACTTATCGAAAGAATGTGGACGTAACATTTAAATTACCTAATAGAAATACTGAAGGTACGAATTCTATAAAATGAGCGGAAGTCGGAACGAATGGAAATCGACGGAAAACAACGTATCTCGAGCGGAAGGGATTTTTCTCATCGTTCATCCATTCGGACCGGCTTCCTGAACTAGCTCTCTTATATAACGGTAAGGTCGTGAGAGGTAGTTTTGAGACTGTGTTTAGACTTCTTCTGCATTTTAAAAGTTATTTCTTTAACTTTATTACATAGAAGAACGCGCTCAGTTTAATATGAATACTATCGTCTATTGTCCTCTTATTCGTCAGTCCAGTCAATCTAATTCACGCAAAAAATAACCATACAGTAACTTCAGATGAATCACAGACATAAGCTTCGAAGCAGAGAAGGAAATAAATATTTGTGCAATTTTTATTTAGCCCTATCAACATCATCATCCATTTACAACCCATATTTCTGGACTTGGATAGAGACCCAACTTGTGGGAGGAGTCCCACAACGAGAGGTTACGGCTGTAGTTCGCCACGCTGCCCAAGTGCGGTTTGACAGGCTTCACACACCTTTGACAACATTATGGAGAACTCTCACGTGTGCAGGTTTCCTCAAAACAGGTTCGCGGCAAGTTCTCATTCACAAATATGGTGAAATCACACAAAAAAATATCATTGCACATTGTACACTTGCAATATTATTTATGTAAATGTGTTATACCCAAAACATGTTTACCACAAGCGCAAAACTCGAATTTTACTGAGCAAACTTTATTTTTAATTTATTATTATTTGCAAAAAGCAGAGTAAATATTCACCTAATACGAATATAATTAAAGTTATAATATTTTAGCATGAAGACAAAAATTACAAATTTGTACGTATAAGAAAATACAAAGAGAAAATTTGCATACTGAAAATACATCATAAAAGGAGTATCTTATAAATCTATATCCAGGCAAATATTATAAAGAGAGTGCCAGTTTTGTGAGTGACTGTGTACGCGGAGGGTAATCTTTGTAAACACGGCACATATTGGATAAATTCTTTTACCATTCGAAAGTCACATTACTCTGGATGGAAGTAATATGTATAGAAATTTGCTTGTCATGGTGATATTCAGATTGTTTTACACTATTTAGAGATTACACCTACGTAAAATTAACTAAGATAAATAATTGTATCACCCATACAAAAACGGCGCGGTGCCCTAGCGTCAGTCATCAATAACTAGGAAAATTAAAGTCAGAATTTCAGATATTTCATTCAAAATATGTAATTTTACTTATTTGGTAAGCTTAGCTTACATTGCTTAAATTTTAGATTGCTTTACATTACAAATTCAATTTTTATTTTCATTACCATGTGTATATATAAGTATATGGTATATTATGGTATACGTTTTCTAGTAGTATACTACAAGTATATGGACTCTGTCGTTTGCATCTTTGTAACTGTGACAACGGGACAACTTTAACACAAAGTCGAAATTTTATTTTATTAATCCTTTCTTTCTAACGTTTGACCAAGGAATGGGACAGACATATAATTCTATTGTAAGAAAGAAACGAGAAGAGGAGGGCTAATCCGTTAAGTGTCATGTTGCAAAATGTACTCTTACTAGTACTCATGAGGCAGTGCTTGAAGTTTACCAAATGTTTTACACTTTACATAGAGGCAGAAGAGTAATATTCATTTGACACATTTGCTAATATTTTCAGAAATGAAAAAAAAACAACAATTTCATTATTGAATTCAATAAAAATTGAATAAACTGCTGACCTTACAACAATTTTAAAATTAATCTGAACGTAACTAAAAAGTGGTACCAGAATGTATTTATTTTAAAACAAACCTTTTCCAAAAACTCAATTAACCTTTACATGGAAATTAGTGACTTTCCTATCCATTCAAAATATTATATGCTTTAAATGTTGTAACATTGGTTACAACGTAACATTTAATTAAAGTTATTTCTAAGGTCTCCGTCATGAGGGAGGGGAGTCTAACTATTCAGTGAAAGAGAGAGAGATGAAACAGGTTTGTTGAAATTAATCTAAAATAAAAGTTAGATTTGGAAAACTTCGCATATCCAAAACTTACAGTTTTAATAAAATTCAATACTAAATTCTGTTTTTATTTCTTTTATATCTAATTATACATAAAAGATAAAACATTATTCAAAAATATAAATATAATCAGTCAATCATCAACAACAAATATCTGTTAAAATACAATATAAATATCTAATTACAAAGTATAATTTCAATTTCGTTACTTTTGTTATATCAATTTTCAGTTAATTTTCATGTCAAATTCCAAATTACTTATTGTGTATTTTGGCAATATCTTTGATGTCAAAATATTATTTCAATGTATAAACATTTAGATTTATTATGAATTTCCTCAACTTCGCTTTGATGACTTTGACGGGTAACAATTTCAGCGTTGTTTATAAATTTTGTATAATCTTCTAAATTAATTGTTTCTTGAAATATGTTTACATGATGAATTTAGAAGAAAATATGTCACATAAAACATACCATCCAATTATACATACCATACAATTATATGATTTTTATATTGTTCAAACAAAACGTGCAAATATTTCGCTAACTGATTTTTCTCAAAATATTATTTTCGTCGTAAACGGTAAACCGGATAATTACACCGTTCAAGGTTGAACTGCATGTTCTATATAAAAAAGTTGCAAGTTTATATGTATGTCACATATAAATTGAATGTGCCTATACATTATTATGTAAACAGCATTGTTTGTTAGCAAAACCGAAACTGTTGGTTAATCGATAAATAAATAAAACGGGTATGTGCACGATGTGCGCATATTCGAAGTGAAACTTCTCAACGTTTGGATCGTTAAATTCATATCCTATTCACTTATTTTGATAAGAATTGCAATTAAGCGTATAAAGAATCACTCCACTTTCATCAAACTTATATGAAAACATTAACATAATTTTTTAAGATACACGTGGAATCTTTCGATATAGGCGTCCCCTCTAACTTAAAATATAACACAAATGCGCATTTGTAAGTAAACATGCACTCCCTTGGATAACCAATATATGAGATTTTTTTCCCCCATATAAAACTAAAAATAATTATCGTTCTTCATCGAAGTGCAATGCCATCTATGCAAAGATATTGGTACTAAAACACGTTACAGGTTTATCGCTCTAACTCCTGTGTCACGAATTTGAATTTTTACGCTCAGCGCGACTAAAGAAGTTTCACCTCAGAAATAAATAATTTTTATATAACCAAGCAACAAATTATATTGTCACCTGGGACTGACGTGAATATTATCTTCCGATGAATATCTACGTATAAATGTTAATGCTCTGGACGTAATGCTGTTGAGGGTCAATCACTTCGTAATTTACGAGTATAAGAAAAGCCTGAACGCGATAATTTAAAAAGCCCTTGTAGAAAATTTTACTAACAGACAAAGTGGTTGGAACATGACAAATTTTTAAACTGCCTGATAAGAACTAACAAATAGTACATTCATGTCACCGCTAGTTTAACAGCAGCAGTTGCGGACAATTTTTAAATTGATTTTTAATTTGCCTTTATCCTGCATGTATACATACATGGATACTATTTTAGCCGACATATATCATTTTTATTGTTGACCAATTTATTGTTCTAGCCAATTTTTGTTATTTACCGCTTAGCTACGTGTATGTATATAAGGTAACGAGCTAGAAGTCTAATAAAGCAGAGTAACGAAGATAGTTTGCTTATACGCTAAGATGAACTAGATAACTTGGGACGGTGTTCATTAAATATCTCACATTGCCGATACCATTAGCTAGTGCAACTTAATTACTTCAGGTTCTCTCGTTAGAATTTATCTTTTGAATTAATATAACAGTAATTTTACAAACAAAATATATTAATGATAAATATTTCCGTTCTCCCTTGAGTGACTGGGGCTTCCTCTGCTTGCAAGAACATCTTGAATAATGCATGTGCGCTCTGTTCCTATTAGAGCTCGCTGGATTCTGTTAAACACTATGTAGTCCGTTATATGATACCATATAATTGGCTATATGGTGAGGGATACGAGGGATACAAACAAGTTATCACATTACCTCCACGATGACCCACAAGAACTAAGTGTACCCCGGTGCAGGAAAGTCTTCGCTGTCTAGCGGCCAAACTTTAGCAGAAATTAAGCCATCAACCGTTTCACCAACGGGCGGGAGACTCAACCGACTCTAAAAACTCCCGTGGAAGTGGTCAGCCCTTAAGTCGACTAGGTTCAAAGCTTACGATCTGCCTCAGCATCTCATCTGGCCAAAACATCAAACATCGCCCATATCAACCTGACGACATGTCCCGTGGTAGACTACACGTTTACTCACTTTTACGTCACTTCATAGGCTTGTCGTGATCCGACGCAGGTGTGGTACACTATAGCTCATCGATAACCGGCACGCCACAATCAATCAAAGTAGCTCATATGTAGTATGCTCAAAGTAGCTATTCGTAACAGCTGGCTGCCCCATAATCTAGGGTTATGTGACTGGATGAACAGTATGAGGATCAATTTGTCCTCTGTCCGTCAAACCAGTCCAGGAGTTTTGGCGAGAGCTGCAGCCTGTTGCCGGCCAGTCCAAGTATCCGATAGGATAGGACATATGCGTTGTGCTATAAGTAGGTACACGAGGAACATTGTGTTGTGCGTCTATTTAAAGGAGTGTCCTTCGTAAATAACGATGTTGATAATGTACAAGGCATACGTAAGTAACCATTTGCATGACAGACTATAATTTTAACTGTTGTTGACGTAAGAATTAAATGATATGGATTGATTATTCGGCTCGGCGCTACATATACACGATTTCACTGATAATGGAATATACACAACCGCAGTGGGATCGCGACACTTCAAGTACGTCTGTCTAAGGAGTGACTGTAGGAACTTTTTATGTAAGCCACCTCAATTAATCTGTAGATGAAATGCTACCTGACATTGCATAGTACAACGGTCAACGGAAGCGAAAGCATATATGAATAGCTGAATGAATGAATATATTAGCGATTGACTTTCTGTGAACTACCCGGGTAAAGCGGAAGATTTGTCATCCAAATATAAAAAGTTAAGTCTTCTCTGAAGCACAGAATTAGATTCGAAAAGTCATATAAGTCTGCTTAACTTTCTAGTGAGTAAAATTAAATGATCAAGCCGCAGTAAATTAGTCTAATAAATAAAGAGATACTTGTGACTTACTCAAGCGAATTAAGCGACTTCTATGTCTAAAATATAAATAGTTTTATTAGCATTTTTACAGCTTATCGTTTACCAGTCGGTAGTACGACAATGCCCTAAAACGTAAAATTTTCTCTATCGCTTGTGCTATAGTCACGTTTGTACGTGGCAACAATCGTTGAAACTCGAGTGCCACAATAATCGTATCAGAGGGGAAATGTACAAGGAAATGGGTAAATACATTTGTTTTAAACGAAACCCCTTTATTTTCTTCCCAACTACTAATTTCAAGTTTATCTAAGAAAAATAGTTATATTTCTATGATATACGATTGTTGATATTATTAATTGAATGATTCAAATTCCTAAATTTCGGGTACCGATTTTTTTATTGGATACATGGGGAGTTTTGTAACGCGCTCCATCCATCGCATATTCAAAGCACTCCCTGCCCTTAGTGCACCTTCTGACTACCGGATGAGTCTATGCCATCAATACACTCGTGTCGCGCTCGCTGGTCTGACCCGATTCAACACTAGCTTTCTTTGCCTTGCTGGATAGTTACCACTCTCCTTCTAGTGGTATCCGTAAAACATATCATCGTGACTCGGATGTAGTCAGAGAACTAGTTGAAGATAAAGTTCTCTCCTTTTTACATAGATACATTAAAGTAAAGCTAATAAAAGCGTGTTAAATATAACTGTTCTATACAGGTAGCCTATCAAATAGAAGACTGTTTGAGGCGTGCGCGGTACGAGGCGGTGTTTCGAGATCTCTAACAATTTATATGCGCAAAGCGCATGTAGGATAATACCTAGGTGAGCGTAACCATTATCAGTGTAACTATTTATGGCATTATAATATTTTTATATACGATAACCCTGAAGTCGGCTTATCCTTTAACATAAAAGGAATGTAAGTCATCCGACTGTAAGTTATTGCAATGTCGTGGTTAGTATGACCAGATCTAAATGCTCAAAAGTGGGATGCGACATATAAGGTCGGTATATTTAATTTTTTTTACCGCTACGATTACAATGACACTGTTACCCACATAGCGCTTATGGATATATAGCAGCACAGCTAAATAAGTCCCATCATAATTTCGTTCTGTTTTTCTTTTTTTTTATTCTAAAATAATGTACATAATATTTATCATCAATTATGTTTTATGCTGCCTTGATATATTTAGGTATGTATTTTTAAACCAAGTAATAAAATAATTATGAATTGGATAGACATTGCAAAATTATAATATTATATAGCATTAAGTAATTACCGATCAATTTAAAATTGAAACATCTAGTATTCCGGTTAAGGGTAGATCAAGACATGTCCATAACCGCTGAAATCTGTCCTTCCAACACAAATCATTACACCTGCCACAAGATAGTTGTGATTGTGGCGGTGCGAGCACTACGATCTTACGAAACAGCAAAATTCGTATCTTCTAAAAAGGGTACATCTCTAGATCCGCCTTAGAAGCTCATTAGCAATTTGCACGTGCTCGGGTTAATCTTTCATAGTCGCCGAATTTACGTTTATATTACCGCAAAATTTAAACGACTATTGTACCCCAGTATCTTAACTAAATCTTGGTTAACAATACATGTTGATACTTAAAACTTTGTTATGTATTATAATAATATTATAAATGTATAGAGCTTCAGGCATCGCTGAGACTAAAACTAACTCGCCTGCTCGTGCTGTGACATGATGACCAACTGTCCCTCCAGTTGGCGGTTGCTTAGTTCAGTATCACCCAGTTTAATTCTAACGGTACTCAAGTATCAAGTCTGGTCAATCAGGTCAGGTACTCGAGTCAGTCAAGTCATCACTTTTGTTTGGTGGGGAAACAGCGGTGGGGTCCAGATCTAATCGGTTTCGGACAAATTGTTAGAGGGCATCACGATATTGACGTGGTCCTGCAATCCTGCAAACAGGTAGCGTATGAAAATTAACGAAAATCTAGGATATTGATCTGCCGCATATGTACTGTAAGTCACATTTACCATACATGTAACAGCAATTCTAATATTAAAGTTACCATTTTGTTTTAATGTTAAAAGCCAACAAAAGAGCAGGCGAGCCACCTGTTGGTAAGTGGTCACCGTCGCCCATGGACATCGACAAGATCAAAGGTATGACTGATACGTTGTCGGCTAGGAAATGAGAAGAAGGTATGAAAGAATGTACTGGCTCTCAAGCCCCCAGCCGGAACACGACGAGTCGTTTGGCGGCTGACTCAAACAGGAGAGTGGTAGCTAGCCAGGCAGGCTTCACGGAAAAATAACAATACCAGTAATGATATTAATGACTTAATAATAACACCGATAATACAATCCTTACGTGAAGCCGTACCACCAGGTACGCTGGCTTCTGTCGCCTCTTACAAAACCCTTTTCTACCAGCATGGGATTGGGGGGAGTATTCTAAGCCGCCCCAATACGGCGAAAACCATGTAAGATAATTGCAGATACTCAAGCTGCGTTGATGATGCTCAACGTCATAAGCTCCAAAAAACTAC
The DNA here is from genome assembly GCA_003671415.1 of Megathymus violae. Taxonomy (NCBI): domain Eukaryota; kingdom Metazoa; phylum Arthropoda; class Insecta; order Lepidoptera; family Hesperiidae; genus Megathymus; species Megathymus violae. The sequence continues at coordinate 1,113,837 of PDGT01000065.1, read as the reverse complement.
GTACGCGAGACAGAGTATCTTTGAAATTAATTTAATTTATCTTTGAAGTTAATGCGCTTTACACTCTGAGATAAATCGCCACTTACCATCAGATGGGATTGCAGTCGAGCATTGAGTTATGATAGGTAAGAAACAAATGCTCCGAATATCACAAAATAGAGGAGCCCAATAACTACAACCAACGAAACTTGTTTGTGACAGCTACTCTATAAAACGCTTGTTTTATAGTCATAACTAACAAACCGCGCTCGGTACAGAAAAAATACGCCTTACGCTTATAAATAGCAACCACGCTGTTTTAGGTCTGGCTTTTTCCCGTTCTGCAAATGAAAAATACATATGTACATTTATTTATTTTTTTTATTTATAAACGGATCGAAATGGAACGAACTTTAAATGTTAAGTGATACTGCAATATATTAGCCAAAAGTATAACGAAATTCGTTAAGCCGTTTCTGAGATTAGAGTGCATAAACACACAGATAAACTCACAAATAGACTAAAATTCTAGCAACGATTTTAAGGGTTATATGACATTAATAAGGGCTCCTAATAATACTTTTTCTCTTATATACATTATGTACAGAAAACGATCCAATAGAATTTTATTATAATACTAGCAAACGGTCCTCACTTTGTTTCAGAAAAACTATACCTTACGCTTAGAAATAGCAGTTGCGTTGTTTTATGAGTGTGTTTTCTCGTTCTATTAATTATAAATTACAATATTCATTTTTAGCTGTTTTATGTATGGACGGTTGCAATGAAACAAACTTTAAATACTATTAAGTGATGCTTTACATTAGTGAAAACCAGAACGAAATCGTTTAAACAGTTTCTGAGATTAACGCGAACAAATGCAAAGACAACCAGACATACAGACAAAAATTCTAACAACTACTGTTTTGTGTTCTATCGCGTTAATAAATACTCCTAATAATAGTTTTTCTCATATATACTTCATTTACAAAAAGCGATCAAATATAATTTTATTATATGAATACATTAAATTATTCTCGTATATTTGCCAATATACCGAATCTATCTACTTATGTATAATCAAATAGAAACAGTTGCGTTTTGGAAGCAAAACATTATTGGTTTAATATTCAAACACATCGTCTCCATATGGTCTTGTTTATTCAAAACATAACCAAACGCAATGTAAGCACATATTCATGTTGTGGAATCAAATTACTAGTAAACCAAAGCGATGTATCCCTACATTGTGGAGCTGCACAGATTTTTCAGAAGTTTTTAAAAATAGATAGTCGTTGACGTAGACGGTACGGTATAACGGTAAAGAAGAAAAAAAAATCCTTTAAAATTTTTAGAAGGTAAAGATTAATTTTTCCAAATCCAAGAAAGGGCGGTTTATTAGTTTACATATGCTGCCTATACTATATACTAAACTTAATTAAATTATTTTTAAGAAAAAAAATTGATCACTTAATCTGCGTTTTCCATTGGGTGTGTCGCAATCGACATAGAGTTCAAAACAACTTTTTTGGAACTTATTTTGACGGTCTACACACACTACTAATCGATTCGATAGCTTTATGTCGGAAAAAAAATGGTTTACCACGGTTTTTTTATGTAAATAGTCGACAAACGAGCGGACGAGCCACCTGATGGAAGTGGTCACCGTCGCCCATGGACATCAGCAAAACCAATGGTATCACTGATGCGTTGTCGGCCAGGAAATTAGAAGTAAGAAATAAAACAAACTTTTAAGACTGTGGTGTGGGTAAACAAATGTACCTAGCAAATTTTTTGCTCCCGACTAATATCTAACGATAATAACAAGGAAGGGCAGCAAACCAAGCAGCCAAAGCTTTGTCGCAGGGTCACAAGCAAACAAACGATAGAGGTACCCCGATTGAGTTGACCTAAGGAGAGCATACGCGCGATTCTCTATCATTAATAATTACCGCGCGGCACCTGAAGGCCCTCGAAAACTCGACTCGAAAATATCCCGTGTCGGTTCGAACACTAAACGGTTTTTTAAGGATTTTCAGCATATGTCTAGTATATTTCAATGACGGTTAAAAAGAGAAAGAAGATAATAATAATGTATCATGATAATGGACACAATATCGATAACACATCCTAACTGCGCTAAGATAAAAAAAAGTGAGTGTCAGCTCTGAGTACAAATGTTTTTGAGTAATTAATAGGCAAAAAGGGTAAAAAGAAAACCTTTTTTTTATAATACTGTATGTATTACTAAACTGTTCACATTTTTTACAGTGATGTAGCAAAGTATTAAGTAACTTGTATATGTATATATAAAACTTTGAAATCAAAACAAATTATTGGCTGCTATATGTATCGGTAGAGTAAATGTGATTATAAACCCATATGCATAGACGCTGTACAGTATTGTATATATATACATACATATTATACACCGTACATAATATCTGTATACAAGTATATACACACATGAGTTTAACGTAAAAGATGCGCAAGATAGGTGCACAGAAAAACGATACGCAACTCACGAAATAGTAAACTCCAAAAATATATTAATGAATAATAGCAAATAAATCTCTACTTTGAATCTAACGTATTAAAAGTCTATTTAGATTAGTCCACGACTTTCTAAGTACAGCGTATATTACCAGTAGACATTTAATATAAAAACAAACTCTATCAAACTTTCTTCTTTTGTTATCTCCTCAGCTTCCTCTTTGAGGTTTCTTTCCGAACTCAGAATGTAACAAGCGACCTCCGCTCGCAGTGTTAATGTTGTGAAAAGTACTTGAAACTTGTATTTTCATTATATTCCTTGATTTATAAGACTCGCAGGCTTTACGAAGCTACTAAATGCCAGAAGACATTTTAATGGATAAAATTTCACACCTGACATTCAAGAGTAATATTCTATATACAAGCTTGTTTTCTTTGGTTTAGTTCTTAATTGTCAGCGCGACTGTAGCGCTGGCTTTGATCGAGGCTGAAGTACCGATCTGTCGATGAGAGTGAACTGTCACTGTCACTGTGACGGAACGTTATATTGGCAGCCATCTTGTAGTGCACTTTTTGATCGAGCACCACCGAGATTGCACGTCATCGACCTATCGCAAACATATTAATCAAATCCGTTTGAATCATAGTAGACACTAGCAAACTGCTCTCGCTCCACTTCAGAAAATCTACGCCTTACGCTTAGAAATAGCAATTGCATTCTTTTAGAACTGGGGTTTTTACGTACTGTGAATGAGAAATACACATATGTATATATCTATGTTAAGTCATAACTTTTTATTTATGGACGGATTGAAATGAATCGATCTTTAAAGATTAAGTGATGCTTACTGCAATATATTAGTGAAAACCAGAACGAAATCAGATGGACCATATCTGAGATTAGCGCGAACAAACTCACAGACAAATAGACATACAGACAAAAATTCTGACAACTATTGTTTCGGGTTCTATTGCATTAACAAAGGCCCCTAATAGTAGTTTTTCTCATACATCTTTAATGTACAAACAGCGATGATAGTGATAATAGTGATGGTATAGATTTTCTGTTATACTTTTTAACACCTAACAAAACAAACCAGCCCCTGTATAAGATTTCAAACAATAGGGGTCTCATAATTCCAACTAATGGAATGTCTGGATGTAAAAAAGGAACAATTCCCTTTTTAGCCGTTATTTTTGACATTATCTTACAACCCTACTGCTTGGGTCGTGTGGAGCACAATGCAAGACTTTATGACCCTAGTCCGCTACGCTGGTCAATCACAGGTTGGGAGACTTCACATACTTTCAAGAATAATACTAAGGTATACAGGTTTCCTCACTATATTTCGTTCACCGAAGCCAGTGATAATTAATTTGTAGTACACACATAATTTGAAAGACAGGAGGTGCGTGCAGGATTCGAACTCGAGTCTCTCACGCATGAGACCTTCATTCCAATTACGATATGTCTTTCAAAATTAGATAACAAGAAATGAAAATATATCTTACCTACCTTATAATAGAGAGCTTTAGCAATGACAAATTTCAACATCATTTTTATAACATCTTTTCTCTCCCAGCTCTACCGGCCTGAAATCTTATCGGTTAACCCATTAACCAGTTGTATTCACAACACTTTCCGTAACTGAAAAAATTGGTAATTAATTACTGAAAACAAACTTAACTTTTTAACTGAAAACAGTTAACATAAAACGTCAGCATAACAAAAAATTGAAGGCAGGTTCAAGTTTCAAACTAATGTCTCCTGATCGGACATCTGCCTGTTCAAACCTCGAGGACACTATTCAACATTTTTTTAGACTTTTAAGATCAGTTTTTAATAATCATATACACGGTACTTGTATTTGTCATTCAGTTATATATTGATATGTATGTATATTAATATAATTATTGTATTTACAATATTTATGCATCTAATTTTACGTAATTTAGTTTATAAATGCCGTTACTACCTAACCATTAAGTGAAAAGCCATTAAGTCCGCTCTTATTAAAACTTAGATATTGTTACAAAACTTCTCAAAAGGCCGGCTGAAAAAAATATGAATAAATAATACATTACATATCAAATATTTGAAATTATTATTAAATAATTTAAAACAGGTTTTTTTTTGTAATAAGATAGGTCCTAAATCACGGTAGAGGAATATGAAGGTTGAAGTGATGGAATATTTTTCTACGCTCCTTAAGGATCCCTCGTGAAAGTTTATTAAGACCTCGATCATAAGAAAATTTAATTTCAAGATAGATTTAATAACAAAATTATCTGTCATGGTGTTGTTCAAAAAAATTAAAAAGCATGAATCCTACCGATATTTCGTAAATACACTTATACGCGTCATATGTATTCGAAAATGTGTTTTATCTTTGACGAGAACAAACGGGGAAAGAAGTTCCTCAGCACATTTTTAAATCAACGTATAAGAATTACAAAGTAAGGTTAACCTGCGCGGAGTCGGTTGCGACACTATTTTTTCCAGTTATGTTATTTTACAAACCTACCTGACCGCTGTAATAAATTAGTTTCATAGTGATTTAATATCAGTAAATGTTAGAGAGAGTGGTAATTCTCTAGGAACTTATGTAAAGTAATAGAATACTCACTCCTGCACGTGCACACCCTGCTAGTGAATGAATGAGGCAATCATATCATCTTCCTTACATTTAAGCGCACTGGGTTTCTGCAGGTTAAGATAAAAATAAGGTGATACGTTTATGACTGCAATATCTACATACCATAAGTATTACAATTCTCAGTGTCAACAGTAGATTTTGAAATAAGTGCAGCCCTCTTTGCGGTTAATTAAGGTTTTTCGTATTTTACAATGGCTACTTGGGGCCATGGTGAGGTATTTTATTTGTTATGCTTCCATAAACACAAAATCCGCAAAACGACTCGTCGTATTCCGGCTGGGGGCTTGAGAGCCAGTACTTTCTTTCTTACCTTCTTCTCATTTCCTGGCCGACAGCGCATCGGTGATACCTTCAGTCTTGCTGATGTCCATGGGCGACGGTGACCACTTACCATCATGTGGCTCGGCTGCTCGTTTGTCGGTTATTTACTTAAAAAATATATATATTTATCAAATAATGTATGAGATGGAAATAGGGGGTACACATATTTATAATTTTTTTCCGTTCCATATACGAGACCGCTCTTTTCTCTTCCGTACCTTAGTACCATTGTATTCTTTTCGATTCCGTTTTTTTGCAATGTACCGTTCCGTTCTGTTCGTTTGCGTCATGGTTCGTTCCGTTCGGTTTCATCTCGATCCGTTCCATTTCATCAAATTCCTTTCCGTTCAGTTTCGTTTAATTCCTTTTCAGTCCATGCCGTTTCGTCACTTTACTCACATCTATTCGGTTTAATTTTGCTTCACTTAATCCTACAATTGTCGGTAGTAAAAGCTAGTTATCAGTAGATAACAGTAGTATTTCAATATAAACTAGAGGAATGAATCTCAGTCAGCCTCAGTCATCACACAGAGCAACAAGAGCGGATCTAGTTCGCATTACAAATTGCATACAATTTGTCGTGGGAACGCTCTATCGGTATGCAGATGGGATTCTTGAGTACTATTCTAGGATGTTTACTGTGTTAGTTATAGACTTTGTTCGCAAAACAACTTCTTTATTTTAAATGTACGTTTGATGCATATTGTGGTATTTGAGGTTATTAAAGTTATTGTATATTATTAAAAGCGTTCTTGGATATGGTCAATGGACATAAATTTTTCTTACGTTTGTTGCAAATTGCGGCTTCTTTTATTATATGTTAATCAAAAGAAAATCCAAAATAATAATTGTTGTAATTATTTTAGGAGACGTCGAATGAATTGTCATAATCGTTACACAGCTTCGACGAAATATTTCCTTGCCTTCGGTGTTGCGTTGCATAAGTACAATCCTGACGTTAAACGGAATAACATTGTGGGATGAATATTTAGAATATATTAATATTGAAAATATTTAGATCGAAGGCGTTACTGAGGCGATGTCGGCCACGAATGAAATGTGGAACCAGCTTTTTGAACTGTCGATCCGATACTGCAAATGAAGTGCGTTAAAATATTTTACAATTGTAATTGTAAAAGGAATGTTGTAGTTAGCCAAGTAGATGAAGAGCCCTACCGCTATGCACGAAAATTGTTTTAATAGGAGGAACCTCTCATTCGGCGTTATCTGTTGTCCAGCAGAGTGCATCACGCGCAGAAAATGTTGTCTTAGACTCAAGAATAAAAAAGCTATTTTATCCCAAAATTTATTCCAAATAAAAAAAAATGTACGTAGGTATTCTGAGATTTTGTAATTTATGTTAAAGAATTTTCAAGTTTTGAACCCTGTAGAATCTTATCCATTCCAAGCTTTACCAGGATAATACAAATGTAGCAAATATATGTATGTCCCCATCAAGTTTCATGTTAAATAGTCATTTACGAAGAATCCTTGTAGCACGCTAAAGTATTTCATCTCTTCAAAATTTCATCGTAAAAGTACCCTCGTGGCGCTGCGGCTGATTTAGTTATATAATAAGGGTAATCTGAGCAACGCCGCGACGTGTAAAATAAAATTAATAAGAAAAGTAAAACAAAATTATTAAGAAACAAGACACACGACCCGACTTCACACAGGTCGGTGATGGGAAACAATCTGAAATAATTATAAGGATAATTTTAAATCTACTTGATAATTATTATCATAGTTCAATCTAATGGAACAAATCTTCGTGAGTAGTTTTAGTTAATTCGATAAAATTGGGCAGCAGTTTTTAAGATAATTGAGTTCAAAGAAGAAACTGGTTGTTCATATTTTCATATCAAAAAACGACTTCCGATGTTCTGTTTTATGACAATTTATAGTATTCCGCCTATTGATCAACTTAAAAACTGTCACAGTTACTTCCTAATCGGTCAAATGTAACCGTAGTGACAAATTCACTTCCGCAATGTTACATTATATTTTAGCGGCGTTATAACGATAGCCGGGGGTAGATTTGTTATTAATGTTTTAAGAGGTACATTACACAGCTGCTACATCACACGATAAGGAGATCCTGAACGTAAAGTGCCAAATTCATCTACAAAATATAGTTATATTGTATTAAGTCAGTGTTATTATTAATTTATGACAATGGATACTTTATTCATTTTTACAAATAATAACAGAACAAGGCAAGAAAAACAGAGTTATGAGACAGAATTTAAAAATGTTAACCTTACTTCTATTAGTACAATCCATAATGTGTCCGTTTGGAAGAAATTAGGTCACCAAACACAGGGAATCATAATACATGTCACGTCTTAAGCCAACTCATATATTTAAAATGTTTGTTATGCTATCAAGTAAATAAAATTCAACATTTAATTTTCTATCTAATTTATTAGTTCTAATCTTAATTTTTTCTAATTTAAAGATTAGTTTATTTGTGCATTTAAATTATAGTGTGATGAACGGTACATGTATTTTTTCCTATATACTTTATCCGTTTGAAAAGAGAATGCATTCTTTTTTTTTCAAATTATTTGTTTTTCTGAACTAATTATTTATTAACTAATAATTTATATGTCGTAAATGATTGTTTTTTATTATTATATTTTAGTGAAACATCTAAACATGCGCTTATAACAAACAGTTTAATGTAGTTCTTTATGCAAAAAATAAAGGCAAAAAGGAAAATATGATTTAACTTATTTTGCAAGACTTATGCTGAAAAACCAATTAGCCATTGATTAAAAACGCTATACAGAGCAAGCTGGCAGCCAACTCAAAATTAGCATGAATAAATAAGGGAGGGTAGTTACATTATTCAGAAAGCTACGGGAAAGAAATTTCACAAAGTAAAAAAAATTACCGTAACAGTGGTCCCTTATATGCATACATAGTAGTTATGTCAAGGCCACTTTTTGTTTTCATTATGATCACAGCTCTCGGCTGTTCCACTATTGGGCTAGGGTCTCCTCACACATTAAGATAGGTATACGGCAAGCTCGCCAATTGCTGGTTAGCAGACTTTGCACCTATTTGAAAACATAACGGAAAACAAATTTCGTTTATTTGTGTAGCTAGCTGTTGAGAATCGAGTGATCGAGTCTTCTGAAGCCATCACCGAAGTGTTGCCGAATTATTATGGATATTATTATTCGACACAAATGATAATATAATTTCACATACGCACATAATTTTGTTGAATAAGTAATTTCAATAATTAGGTAGCTTGAAAATGGGTTAATTATATTCAAAGATTCCATTATAGACATACACTAATACAATATGAGCTCTATCTTCCTGTAGCTCCATTATTGTGTTTAAGCCCTCCAAGCTGCTCTGCTCTCGGTGTATCCTGCTGAACAAGGAACTAGGCAACGATGCCAGGTCATTCTTGCTTACTTCAAAGCGGATTTTTTCTTTACAAGATGTAACCGATGGTATTCGTACTCTGGTTGTCTTTACAAGCCTGGCTATAGTTGGTTAGTTATCAAACCCTTACAATTTATCATAACATCATCATAGTCATAATCAAAGTACATATCATTATTATATGAAGTATATAATATGTATCACAGTCGTTTTATGTCTCACATTGTAAGCACCTGCCACATCCTCTCGTCAGCACCCACGGTGGATTGGTACAGAACCCTATTATAGGCATTAAGTCCGCTCACTATATTTCCTTTAAGATTAGTGCAATAAAGTATTAAATAAATCAATAAAATGCTTTAGTCAGATAAAATAGTGGGTACCACGCTTAATATTTGTATTACAATGCGTCGTGAATGCCTATGGTGCTGCGGAAGTCCATGTGCGGTGATGACCACTTCCCATCAGGCGGCTTGTTTATCCTAAAGGCATACAAATATAGCATTATCTTTATTTTAATCATTTGTGTTTATGAAGCGTAAAAAAATACAGTAATTTTATTTAAAACTAAGGAACTCCGAATAACTTATCACACAGAGAGCAACAATTACAAAATTGACGCCCACAAAACAAACATGCTTTCAGATAAAATTGCTCGCTGAAACGTCTTTGAGAACAAACATTTTATTCACTAAGATCCCTCTAGGCTTTAAGTCAACAGACTAAGCCCGCGAGTCTCAAATCGACACAGATAATGAAAAGGCGACTTGTACCAACCCTTCCCGTTCCGGAGGAAGACAAAGTTAAATTAAATGTCAATTTTTACGTATGTCTCAATTTTATTTAGTGCTGCAGAAATTTTTCTTCTCAGTATTACGACACTAGCTTACCCTGCAAAGAATAACTGGTTTGATTCCCGGCAGACATTAATATTCCTTAGCTAGTTTTAAGTCATTTATGTACGTACATGTATGAATCACGGGGAATTTACGCCAGGAGAGTGAGCGTATATTAATTTGCCTATATTTCTATCTGATTTCACATCGTTTTCACAGTCATAAACACTTTTTGAAACCGATATATTTTTGAATTATACCCAACCCATGTTGTCCTACTGCTTTGCTCTTGTGTCCAATTATAATGTGAACGGTTAAGACCATAGTCCGCCAGGCTGTCCAGGTACGGATAGGCAGATTTCACACACGTTTAAATACATTATGCAGAGCTTTCGGATGTGCCGGTTTCCTAACGAGGTTTTCCTTCACCGAAGCGAGTGTTGGAACTATGCGGAAAAATAAGGTTTACACTGAAAACCAATAGTCATGGTTCCTTACAGCTCGATGATAAGCTAAGTGTGAACTTTTTCGTCATAACTACAGTTACTTTTGTAACCTAATGCAAAATGAAGAATTAAATGTTTTCATTCTTTGTTTCGTTCTCAGTGGCAATAATTTTATACGCACATAATTTTAAATATAAGAGATATAGAGTAGAGGAGCCCGATGTTGAAACAACGAGGCTTCCACTGCAACAACGATATATATAAATCTGTGACCGAAAATAAAATTGTCATTATAGTATAACATTCAACATCAGCAAAGGCAACTGACCTGTACTGCTTCAATATCAATAACAAGTATCTCGCCTGCTATTTCACTTCAATAATAACTGAAAAACAGTCACACACGTCACATCAAACACACACACAACACACAGTCAACATCTTGGAAATTCCGTAACTATCCGTTCATGCGTCGAATGGTCACAACGGGGGTTCGCTGAGTAAAAAGGCCACGTAACCGGACGAATGGGGTCGACTGTAGACATTTACACCCCGATTATAAAAAAGGTCGCCTTTACTGGAGTCACGTCGCCTGCCGTGTCACGCGTGTACATAAACACTTGTTACCTTGTTTGGAGGATTGACATTAAAGTGTGGATATTATTATTAAGTGAATATTCAGTTTTAAATTTAGCTGGTACAATAGACTTATTTGTACAAACTGGATATAAATAGTACAAATAATTGAATTCGTTAGACATTGCTAGCTGATACAGTTGTATCAGCTTTAACCAACTTAAACCAGTTGGTTAAAGCTGGATATAACCACTACCTATTACAATTGGCTACACTATATGTTGCAATAAACTCGTTGGTACAACTAAATATTGCTATACGTTGAGTTAATGTTGGTACAACTAGCTGACGGTAACATATATCTAAGCGATAACATGCCGAATTTTACCTTGTTTGCTTCTTCGCGAACCAATTACCAGACACCGAATTATTAATTTAATTTCACTTCACATCAGACACATTAAATTTTAAAAATATCGTAATCTTGTAGGCTCCTCAAATTGGATGTAAGCGGTAACTCAAAGCCGTGAGGCTCCGTTCCCGAAACGTCACATTTTATTACCAGCAGTACTGAACCGAGAGTACAAAATAGGTTTTTCTCTCCAGATAAGCCTCAAAACCAATTTCCCCGTCGCGAGAGGCAAATGTGTCGGACGACACGGTTAATAGAATGTCGCGACGCAAAGCGGATGGCGCCGATCGATTGTATTTACGTCTTGAATAATAAAGCAGGGATTTTTAGAGCATCGCATTAAGTGATCTATTAGACGGCAGGATTGAGTTTGACGAGGTTATTTATTCTTATCCGACGCCTGGAGGCACGACAAATGCGGTAACGTGTACGTGAAGGGCTTTACCAACAAACATCAATAACGGTAAATAAAATTGAAGTGTCTCTATGTGGTTTCAAGATAATACTAATATCTGAATGGAATATGTAGTAATATAACCTTTGGAAGTTTAAAGTATAAAGGACAACCTTTGGAATTTTTGAATGTCAGGTCAGGGTCACTTGTTCAAAATAGGCATCGAAATACGTGGAAAATAATAATTGCATGTATACACACAACTCAATCAAATTGTATTTGAATACTAATAATAATCAGTACGTAAAATTTGTTACATACTTTTGAGCACAAGGAGCTCCATCCATTGTCAAGCCCAAGACAAGCCTGTGGAACAACGACGGAAAGGCCTCAGGGAGCCTGGTCCTACTGTAAAAGGTTACTAGGTTCTATAAAACCGAAAGCACTAAAGGTGGCCGTAGTAACTGTCAAGCAAGCTATTACTGAACCCGCTCGCTTCTTCTTTGGCCAGCAATGCATCTCTGATGCGTTTAGTGTTGCAGTAGTCCTTGAGCCGCGACACAATGGATCGGCGCGTATGTTTTATGTTATTATTTTTACGCATTTCATGCTTCGTGGGAACTGCAACTCATCGACGCACCATTTCACCGAGTAACTGCCACAAGTCAATTTTGGGGAAGTTGTGCAGACCTTCGGATAACTTAAAAATAGAAAAGCAGCGGGTGAGAATGGACTTACCAGTGAACTAAACAAAGCCGGAGGGAAGCGTTAAGTACTTCGACAACTAGTTAGAATCTTTAACTCGACCTTACGACCCTACTGTCGGGACAAATTCCATCAACGTTATTTTTCAAGAGATATTACTAAGCAACATTCGTAAAGTCTTGATAAATTTAAGACTTTGGTGAATAAATAAAATTTTCACAGTGAAAAAAGCTCTTGACACAAACGAGATTTCACTGCCCGTATATGTGTGGACTGAAAATCCTTTAGGATTTCCCCATCACATCCGTACAAATTCAGAATATTCAAACATAACCTCGTCGTATGCCTAAAACTTTTTTTTATGTTAATATCCAACGAACGAGCAGGCGAGCCACCTGATGGGACGTGGTCACCGTCGCCCATGGATATCAGCAAGACCAAAGGTATCACTGATCTCTATCTATGAGTTGTCGGCCAGGAAATCAGAAGAAATTAAAAAAACCAAGTATTGGATCTCAAGCCCCCCGCCGAAACACGACAAGTCGTTTGGCGGCTGACATATCGGAAAAATCTTTGCACAAATTTGCAGAAGATAAATTAAAATTCAGAATCATTTTATCATTTAAGTATTATGTAAATACACTTATGCACTTAATTATTGTGCTTCTACTATCGTTTCGAAAAGGTGCTTTAATATTAAGCAGAAGGAACGGCCAAAGAAACTCCTCAGCACATCTTTTAAAACAACACTTAGCAATTATAAACTAAGTTTAAGCCTGCACGAAACTGGTTTCAACACTCTTATTCCCAGGCGTCCTTGCCATTCATATATTTATCTATAGCATAATATCCTTCACCTATAAGCTATTCTTTAATGCGTCGCTTAAATGTTCCAATAGGTAACTCACGTATCAACTTTGGAACCTTATCGTAAAAACGAACTCCAAGCTCCATCAAAGATCCCTGAACCTTTTCAAGGCGATATGAAGACGTAACCAAATTATGCCTATTTCTTGTTTCACGATTTTGTGTATCAATTTTCTGTTAGTACATTGTTTTTGAATAAATACTAAAATAATTTTAATACAAGTATTTTGATAGGCTATATAGTACACATATTTCTTTAAATTTTTCCCTTAAAGATTCGCGTGACTTTATATATAGCTCTGATTGCTCTTTTCTGCAATACAAGTATTAAATCAATGTCGGCTGATTTACTCTACATTAGGATACCATAAGACATAAGAGTAAAATGCTAAATTAATCGCAGTAAACAAAAGAGTTTTGCTAGGATTAACGACAAACAACGAATAAACTTCGACATCACTGATGTGTTATACAAAGTTATTCTTAAAAATGTATAACCTAGACAAATTGTGCGGTTGGTTAAAAGCAATAATTAATGGGATCCAATTGGACTGGTCAGCTTTTGGGCTGCCTAATATGCTCTCATCGCTTATATTACAAAGCCTTTTATGTGTGCGTCCTACTAGTGTAACATGATCTAACTAGGGTGCCGGAAGGTGTACAAAATACGTAAAGAACAACAACATAATACCGTAGCACGACAATCAAAGATAAGGCTCAGGGGTATGACTTGGATAATGCTATTTCCAGCTGTGAACTGATGTTGTTTAATGAAGATGATTGTAGACTGAAATAAAATACAGATAAAACATAATGATAATTTATTAAAGGACACTTGTTTTTTCTTTCCATTAGATATTAAATAGCCAGTCCAAGTATTAAAAACTATCCAAGCACCTTAGACCGGTCTAAAGACCGGTCTTAGAACTAAATTTCAATTCAATGACCTCTTTGGGTTTCTATATACTATATATTTATTTTTTATTATAATTACCCAGTTATCTATTTACGTTTAATGTCTAGTACATTTCCAACAACTGATCTTTTATATCAAACTCGAATAAAATAGATCTAAATCAATAAACAAAATACGAATTTTCGTTACACAAAGCAATCGACACAGTGAAAAAGATACGTTTTCATAAGACACCCACGGTTATAGCGGCATAAATAGTTTAGCCCGGCTGGAACAGCCATCTCACTAATTATTTTAATTGAGGAAGCTTTCAGGGTTAGCTCTAATGATATTAAAATAAAAACCCCTGAATGTAGTTAACGGCAAGCTTACCTAAATTGGACACTTAAGTGTTAAATTTAGATTATAAACGGAGGTGTAAGGAAAAGTACAGAATTTATTTTGCAAGTTAATTTATTCTCTGACTTTAAGATAATTGTCTGAAATTCGAATTAAATATCAGATGATTCGGTTTTAGAGAATTACCTCTCTTGAAGAAATACGTGTAAATTTAAAATATCTCTGTAAAATTTAAAAATAAAAACAAATATCTATGTTAAAAGTGTGTGAGAATTTTATGAGTTTTTGTATATGCCGAATTTAATCCTTAGAACCACAGCACCTATTTAAAAAAATATTTTATCTTTGAAAGGTAAATTATTCCGGATGAGCATAAACTATATATAAATATAATAAATTTTATATTTATATAAATACCTAACTTTTTAGTACATTCAGTATTAGTGCTACAAGAATGTTCTTACATGAATTTTATTGAAAATGAGATCAAAGACGTAAATTACTGTACGTCAATTATCATATAAGAATAGCGGATAGTTAAAAAAAAACAAATAAGCTTATGACACGGTAAACACCAAAAACTCTTTGAAGGGTTAATGAGTTAACCATTTCCGAATTCCCCAACGTACCCTAATTATAAGCGGAGGGAACGCGCTCTAATGACATTGTGGCATTCGTATGAGATGGGGACGTTGGGGTCGCTCGACCTTTTGAACAATCTCTGTAGGCGCCGTCTTCATGCAACGCTATTCGTTAACAGTAGAATGTCAACAGTAAATTCAGCACCCCAGACCCAAAACTATCTTTTACCAAATAGACGTGGTATGGTTTAGGTGCTCACATAAATTATCCCCCGCGGTATTTGAGGGAATCATTGGAGTTTTTAAAGGATTACATTGTCAGAATGGCTGTGTTTATCTTTTTTATTTCACAAGTCAAAAGATATTTCGAATTAATTATATCTCTCTCTGTCTCCCTCTTCCTCCCGGACTGTATCTAAGACACCGTTTCCACTTAACTCTTATTTCATTTATTAAAAAAAAATCAAAATAATACATTTTGGATGATTTTTAACCAACTTGTAAAGGAAGTTAAACTTTCAAAACTGTATATTCATTCATAAACTTAATTTATAACCTGATTTTAAATTGTTATTTGGCCTTAATTCGAAGATACACATACAAGAAACTCCTCAAAATCAAATAATGTACACTGATTGATATATTGCTAGGTTCACGACAATCGTAAAACAAATAGATAACTCACTATAATTCATAATTATACTAAAAATACTCAAAGGGGGTTTCTGTGCATGGAATATTTTTTCGATTAGGGCGCAGTGAAGTGGCGAGGTGGAACTGACATTTTTTTTATTCTTGTCTGACTGTCTATATATGTACAGCCATGAAAAGAAAAAAAAGTCAAAGAAATATAGATATTGATAAATTTTTCTAGACGTATCCTCGAATGAATTGTGTGTTTTCCGGATTTGAGAATAAAAAATTCTAAATATGCCATATTTAATATTCAATTTTACTTCTTAGTTTTACTCCTAAATGGGTTTGTATAACAAAATATTTTTATCAAGCATTTTACGAATCACTTTTTTAAAGTCTATAAAATTTTATTTGCATTAGATAACAGACCTTCGCCTTCCATTCATCTTTCCAGCAGCCATCCTCGTGTTCGAAGCGACCTCCCCAGCATGCCATGCTCACCGCTGGGCAATCGATGAGACAACAAGTATTTTTTAAGTGATGTAATGCTTTGTTCTAATATTATAAGGTCTATCTTTTGATAATATTTATAATATAAATTTTGCGAAGGGTTAACGAGTTATCCATCATGGCTCTTCTTGGCTGACACTCTCCAATTATGAGCGGTGAGTCCGGCAGCCTAATGGCGCTCTCGCGGCGGCAGACCGCATATGGGCGGCGTTGAGCCTTTTAAGCAATCTCTACACATCACGAGAGCGATACTAACACAATTCTATTAGCACAGCTTGTACCTGCTGTTTTCCCGTGAGTGTTTCAATGCAATGTCTAGTCCTTTTTGTCAATGGGACTACAACGGATAGTTGTGGTACTGCTACACGCCTATAATGAAATACAAATAAACTATTACTTCAAAAAAATTAAACTAGTGAAGTAACATAAAATTTGGAAATTTAGTTCCTTTCATGTTGTAGAGGGTGTCTACTAAGGACTATTTTTGAAAATCCACTGGTTTGGAAGCAACCATTAGAAAAAATTGTGTTTGGCTTTGTGGTAAGAAGTAAGCCAACATTGAAATGCCTAAGGAGGAAAATAAAGATGAAAGTTGTTTAAATATGATGCAAGCTCTATGCAAATTTGGGGTTTCTTTTCAGGTAAATAATAAAACGTCTGTTTCAATGTTTCAGAAAATCGACCGTAAGGGTGAAAATAAGGAATAAAATTTTGTTTACAAATCAAACAATTTTAGAGGAAGCTCTCTGATAATCAGAATAAAAAACCTTCTTAGAATTGTAGTAGCAATTATTAAACAAATTAATAACGTACAAAAATAAAATAATCAATAACTTTAATAATATCCACAAAAAATGAAGTTAGTTTAATTTTTCCGACTGTACACTCAGAAGTCCTAATCTAAAGAAGAAAATATTAAAGTAAGACTAAGTACATACATATGTTTTCTTTTTAATTTTTAGTTTTTTCTTGGATTTCTTCTATCATCATTCATATTAAAAACATTTTAATCCATCTACTTTTTTTGTCATATTAAAAAATCAGTAATCTGTTATAAAGTACTGACTACCGCTGACTGCTGATAAAGAGACGTATAGACAAATGGTCGTCGACCTCCTTGACAGAGATGGCACGTGAAGAAGAAGTTATAAAGTAAATATCTGTTAAAAGAAAAATAAACCTTGATCCATTTATCACTGTTAAAACGTATATACGCTATAGTTAAAACGTTTGATCTCTTTGTCAGAGGTGCTCGGCGAAGCTTTAGCTTTAAATAAAATGCGTGATATAATTACCGAGAGGACTAAGGTTCTTTGAGTGGACCGTATAGCGTCTATGTGCTTCTTTTAATAGATTCTTACCTTTAAAAGCAAAAGCGTGCAGCTGACCTGGAAAACAAAATAAACTGTTAGGAAGCAATATTAATGTCCGATACAATTCTTTTCCTTATTTTTTAACTGACTTACAATAAGGAGTCTCTTTTTGAGCAACATTTTTAAGCGCTTTAACCTTTGAATAATATTTTTACGTTAAATTGTCAGTACATCAAATAAATTATTTGCGTTATCAATTAAATGTCAGAACTACGCTTAAAATATACGCTATTCCACTTCAATTATGAGCATATTTGGGATGGTTTCCAAAAGGGACGGATTTTGTTTTATTCAATGCGGTTTCTGGATATATCAAACTCCTTGGATTGGTTTGAATTATAAGTTTTATACTTCATTGTACATGTGTGAATAGCAATACACTTGTCCCTTATACATCTTCTGCACATCTACGGCGCAGATTGTTTAGAATGTTATAAATTAATTTCACTACTTGTCATAGATACCTACTGGGAACCCACCCTCGCTTCGCATCAGACAACCATCCAGACACCAGACATTCACCTTTTGTTTACGAAACGTTTTCGAGATGAGTTTTACTAGTTCTATGAATTATAAATATATATATCACTCATTAATAAGGTCAGTAAATGGAAAGCGGCACGTGACTCGAGTTATAACAGCGCCCTCGCTATGACTCAACACCCGGCAACTTCGTGCTACAACATGGCCTAGCTGAGGGGAAGGCGCTACGGCAGGATGCATTCAAGTCCCAATCAAACTGTTTACTGGTGCCTTTGCGGCTAGAAAAAGTGACACGTTTTCTTTGTAATCATTGTTAAAACAGTGAATCCTTGTGGATACGTTACCCTGCTCGAATTAGCAATTTTCGGGCATAAAAATGTCCATCCGTGTAAGTAAAATCAAATCAATTTAATTTAATTATGAAATATTTCAAATAAAATATTATTATTTGGAGCTGTACCGTGTTTTACTTCTGACATCTGAGCATCTGATTGTTTATACATTTATTACTATAACCGCAGCCAGGCTGTCAACATTTTATTCACTACACCCTTAACAAGATTACCATATTATATTCGTTTCCTATTATATGGAAATAGATCCAATTCCCGCGATGAAAAATACCTACACTAGTTTATAAGCCATAAAAAATTATAATTATGCCATGTATAATCCAAATCTATTCAACGGTTTTAGCGTTTTCTTGCTTGATTAGACAGATTTACAAAAAAATATGGCTTTATATATATTTTTAATTGGTCCAATTGAATTTTTGTTACTTTGTTACTATTATTACATTAAATATTATTGTATAATTCAGGCAATTCCATCACTGGTCTGTACTCGATGACGGTTCGCCGGCAATTGGCAGTTCGTTTTATATGTTTCATGTGACAATATTGCAGAGCGTTCTGGACGTAACTTTAGTAGGTATATAGTATTTACCAGAAATTGGACGATAACTTGCTACGGTATAGTATTGGTCTTAACATATGTACACTTTTTTTATTTTTTTATATGTTAATAGCCGACCAACGAGCAAACGTGTCACCTGATGGTAAGTGATCACCGTCAACGGTGGACATCAGCAAAACCAATGGTATCACTGATGCATTGTCGGCCAGGAAATGAGAAGGTAAGAAAGAAAGAACAAGACCTGGGATCGATCATTTATCTGTCATATGACGACATCTCTGACCGGAGATTGTCTCCTTCCTTTGTTAATCAGATCGAGAGAATGAAATAGTCTTACTTAACTGACTTCTGAAAAGACTTATTATTAGATACTATATTTTTACTAAACTCGATTTCTTGCATGTCTGTCCGGGTGGAATTTTTTAATTGATTTTAAAGTAACTTCCCGTCGAGCTAGATACTTGAAATTTGGACCATAGCTCAGAAGTGGTTGGCAATGCATCACAATGTGAAAAAAGAAGAAGAAAACTTGTATACTTTTTAGCCCGTTATAAAAACATGGTACATTAATTATTTTTTAATACGTAATTATTTTTTAATCATAAAAAGCGGTCATATACGCATACTCGTGCATTGATTCCTTTGTTAGAGAATATATAAAATTACAAATCATGAACAATCAAGGTCCAGGTTTAAACTGAATTATAATTATAATAATTTAACCTCGATTAACAATTTTTTTACATAGTTTTATAAAGTTCCACATATTAATTTTCACGAAACCATAAAACAAGAGGAAGAGATCGCATGTCAGAGGGTTCGGTAAAGTTTGAAAGATAATAAATGCAAAAGAAGAGTGAATAAGAACTGTATTCCAACTTTTATGCAGATCCAAATAAAGTGACATTCAAGTCGTAAAGCTACACGACCGATTCTGAATTCTGATTAAGACTTTATTTAACGAGTCATAAGAAATACTCGTAAGAGTTCAGGAGTGGAACCGTTTTGTAAAGTTACCGAGTTCGTGAATTCTTTGCTGTGCCTTCTTAGACGCTTTATATTAACTTGACCTGTTTGAATGGAATGTATAAATGAAACTTTTGGTTATTCCAGAACGTGTACATTATTTCTACAACCAATACGCCCTGACGCAGCACGTTCACAGATGTTCTAGGTCTATTCAGTAACAAGGAATCTGTTTGTGAGTACTCGTATTAGGGAATAACTAACAAGCACGCAGGTCTCAGTGGGCTAACAAACTGTAAACACTCACTAACTCACTGAAAATTAGGAATATTATGGATATGATATTTAGGATCTGGATACGGATACGGATATATGAATAATATTTAACCGGTTACGGTTACGGATATGAAATTACTTCGAGAACTATCCGATTCAGATAATTTTATTTACGGATAATAAATGATTCACGTCATGGATTGTTTTATGTATTTACGAGTTTTGACTTTATTTCTAAGTATGATGTGGTATTATAATCACAGAAAAAAACAATGCCCTTAAAAAGGAAACAGTAAAAACTCTTAAATGAAAGCGACATGGCTAGTTTATTGGCTCGGCCTGCGAAAACTTGACATAACTTGTTTTATTTAGACTCTGCCCCTATGCGAAACTTTTTATCGGATTCGGATAGAGCTTCGGTTATATTTTTATTTCGGATATCTCATAATTTCCGTTACGGTTATGGGACTCCATAATATCCCTACTGATCATCTAATAGTAACTCATGCGTCAACCTCAAACAGCTAATAGCTAATATCTTAATATTTATAATACCAGTGACGTATAAAATTTTAATTAAAAATCTTTGTAATCTTTGTGGAGAGTGATGTTAAGTTTTTGTATGTATTCCATCATCAATGGGAGGGGTTCAGGCCTAAGTCTGCCACGCTGGCCAAGTGCGTGGTGGCTGACTTCACACAACTTTGTGACCATTATTGAGAACTCTCAGGTATGCAGATTTCCTTGTGATGTTTTCCTTCACAGACGCAACGGATAATTTGTAATACGCACATAATTCGAAACACTCTTTTTTTTCGTGCAGGTTTCGAACTAGCGTCTTTCGTGCGGGAGGCCTATGTTCAAACCACTAGGCTATCACTGCTTGTTTTATGTATTTATACAAGGTGATTTTTTAATATTTTTTTATTAATTTACAATTCCAGAATTTATTAATATCAAAATTTGAGAACGACTCCACAATTTTTTTGTAATTATCAGTATTAGGTTGGAAAATGCATCGGAAAAGTCGGAAATTTGGATAGTATTTCAGTATGAAAATCCCAATAAAGAAACGTGACGTTCCTCATTAATAAATTGCACCCGTGCGAAGCAGGGAGTGTCCGAAAAAAATATTATTTATAATTAAATACAAATTATGGAACAGCGTTTTCTCTGGTGACTAATTACTAACCAGAGTGAATTTTATAACTGTTCCGCATTTTTCATTTAATGGAATTATTACGTTATAATGAAAGGTGTGTAATCTGAATAGAAATCAATTAACTCGATTTTCAATGTTTCATAGCATAAACATCCTCCGGAAAAGTTTGTGCACAAAAGTTTCTAATTTTATCACCTCCAAAATGTTCAAATTTCACTAAATAAAAAGAAAGCCCTCTTTCCTTTGAAGTTAAAAACAAATCCATTACGTTCTAATTAATTGAGCTAACCTCTCTCATCCTGAAGCGGATGGTCAGTAAAAAGTTTGTGCTTTCAATAGAATCCGGAAGAATAATTTTGTTGAATAAGGTAATTAATTAAATTCGAAGATTAAACTATACAATGAATAAATATTTCTATGAACACTGCCCCCTTCAAATTTCCAATTTTAATGTCATTAAGCAGGAAACGTAACGAAAAACGAACGACAAGACGGAAATTTGTCACCACCACCCTTACTTGACACAAGGGTACTACAGTCGTTTTATCGGGGAAAAAATAGCAATGAATCTTTTAATTATCTATACCGTTGATACCAATTGGTATTGTCTGGTGCCAGTTGCTATCGCAACAAATAAATGTCCCGCTAATGGGTTCGGCTCTGCTTTCACAACGTAAGAGGTGAAGCTAAGACGTGTCATGCTAGCCAATTGCGCATCAGAAAACTTCTCAAACATTAACATTACATTTTAGTATTTTTTTATTAAAAAGTCCCTAATCCAAACAACAAAACGATGCACTTTTTAATTATTCATATTTACTCCCTAATGATATGCTGTCTACTCATATTATTACCTTGATAACTCTTACCTGTACTAGTATCTACCATTCTGAACTCTTCACTTGTCATACTGTGTAGTTATGTTGTCGTACCATCAAATAAATACCTCGAAGAATATTATGGAGAACATCCAGATATGCAATATTATGATATTTTTCTTTACCAAAGCAATATACATTTAATTTTCAATACTTGCGTAACTTTGAAGGTATGATACGCGCACGATTCAATCACGGCGTCCTTTGCGAGACAAACATTGTAACCCATGAGCTGTCACTCTCTCTGTCTCTCTGTCTGTGATAATTTACGACCCCTTAGCCCAGGTGGTCAGAACCAGCTCGCTGAGCGAGGGTTTCCAGTTTCGATCTCTCGGGGTAGACACTTATGTATCAGATAAATGTTTATTCTCACGTCATAGGTATTTCTGACGTCATATTTGTCTATGTCCATAACACTCGTAACCCGAGGAATCCTATTATGGGGGTCTGAGTATATGAACATTTATCAATATAATTGCCGTTGAAAGTACAAAGAGCGCAAAACGTAAAGCAAAAAGCGTACATTATATCTGGCTTCAAGTAGCCATGGCAACCAATAAACTTAATCAATGTGAAATAAAACCACAGTTAAAGTTTATCACAGTTGTATTGATACTTCCGAGGATAGACATATCCCCAGTTTTAGTTTCAGCCAGTGAGTCTCGCCGTTTTCTCAATCCATGTAATTGGGTAGAAATGTTAGTTAAAACACAATAATCGTGAGTACCGTTAAACTGCATAATGTCCGCGATTATATAAATTTCAAATAGTTCAATCAGTTCTTTGACAAATACGTATAATGTTAGAAAATATTTATATGTGATGTTTAAGTTGCGTTTTCAAGTACTTGTTATATTGTCTTCGTAAGGATAGTGTTTAGATAAGATTTAAATTTAAATTATATCCTGACAGCCTGTTAAGTGAATCATTAGAATAAGGCGTTTCATCCATTGGCAACGTATTTCCGAAACCAGTAAATGAAAGGTATCGAACCCTTCAGAGACGTAGAGGTTTTGCGGTTCGACCCGTACCTTCAAAATGGAGCCCTTAGCGGTCTCCTCTGTATTGGACTTGATTATGTACGTCTTTGCTCAAGAGAATTATTGGTAACCATGTGCAAGGTTAAGATACTTTACTTATATATTCCAGGATGTTAATACCTTTTAGATATATGACGTAATCGTTTAGCAAGTATGTTACTGGACGTCACAGCGTGATAGTATAACTACTGTTTGATTAATTGAATAAATTAAATCCATATTCGCTATTCCAAACGCTGTTAAAAATAAAGCTGCTGTATTTACTTATATTGAATGTCTCTGAAATGAAACAGAGGGCAGCACTGATCGAAAGATATAAATGTAAATTATTTGGAGATCTGGATTCATTCCGCTACATTTTAAGCCGTACGACTAATAATGAATTGTGGAACTATACTAAAGTGTTAAGACACGTTTGTAACAATACATTATAGAAAAAATATTCATGAACTTGCACTCCAGCACTTGCACATTTATAGAATTTAGAAAAAATAAAAGTACAGACAGTTGATTACTGATGGTGTGAATTTTATTAGATAAATAGGGTGATGATGATAATGATGCTTGCCTTTCTAAAATTAACTTTAAAATATGTTAAAATAATCAAAATAAAATTACATCTAATCTATCGCGATGTCATGGAATAGTTGATATAGAGCTTAAATTCCAACGTACTACGAATAGATTTAATTAGTTATAGCATACGTATGTATATATTTGAAATAAATGAAGAAAGAGAACGAAATAATTTAATTGAAAAAACAATTTGTTTCCGTACAGTTTGTGTCCGAGTAAAAAGTTACATAGTTGAATAAAAGGATTGACATGTGTTTGACGGTAAATTTTCAACTTTTTGGGTCTTAGATGTTTTCTATATTTTATCGGCGTACGCATATACAACCCACAGTACAGACAACCTAATGTGGGTGTATGAATGTTTGTGCTTTTATTTATTTCTACTGTTAACAGTCCTTTGCACCGGGGTCCACATGCCCTATGCTTACAAATAATAACCGGACTAGTCCACGACTCTCCACACCGGAATAGTACCGCGGGGAGTGAGTGTGTGAAAGTTTCCGCTTATTATATCACACACTCACTACGTAGTGATTTTAGTCCAAAAGCAGCAATTGTATTGTGGAAGTAAATCACTCCTAACGTATAGCTCGGAAACTTGAGTTTATGAGCGTTTGTGATTTTTTTCGTAAAAAACATGAAACTATGTTTCCGAACACCCAAGCGCTTATTCATAGAACACAAGACTCGTCCCACTTCACATAACACCCGCATAGCATTTACTTCAGAAGTGTTAAATTGCCCAACTTTGGTCCTTTATTCCTTTGTTGCTCACTTCTGAGTTTTATTTATTTACCGAGTTAATTTATTAAGGAGAGTGAATATATTAAAGGGCGAAAGAATATTAATGCTCCGAGTTTAGATGAAGTAAGGTTATTATTTTATTAAAGAAATTTTTGGCCACGTAATTTCGGTCTATGGGAGATAAAAGTTTGTAATGAAAACGTCTATAGATAAGAAAATTGCAGAATGAGGAAGGGTACTTTTATTGTGTTTATAGTTTAGATAGACATTATTGGTTAAAATCTCAGTGTAAATCTTGATATTTTCACTTTTTAATTTTTTTAAGTTTTGGAATAACTTCTAACTAAAAGAAACGGATCGTTTTTTTCACCCTAGTAAAGTATTATCCCACTGTTACTCTGAAATTCCATCTCAGAACGAAAATTGTGGCCAAATTCTCACATGTTGAATTCACATACCTTTGAGAACAGTTAGTTCGGGGAACAGTCAGATGGCCGGATTTTCTGATTAAAATTTCATAGCTAATTACAAAAATTGCTAAAAAAACTAAATGTGCTTATAGAAAGTGGACATTATATTATAACACGTAGTACTCTATAGTTTCCACTGATACTTGAATCGCAACGCTAGCACTCCAGAACCTCCCTATGCTCACAGCGGCCATAGGTCATTCATTCCAGCACAGTTTCACATACTCGTCATCTTATCGACGACAAGAAAACAGTAGATTGCCGTTATCATAAGTCACTGTGCCTGCGAGAGAGGAATCGTAATGAAGGGATCACGAGAACTTGACAACCCCCAAAAAGAGCCCATTAGCGCAAAAAGAAGTCACAAAAAAAAGAATCTCACAGCAGGGCATAAAAAGTAGTCATAGCTTATTATTATAATAGCCGAAACCTAGCTCACGAAAATAGAAGAATAATGAAGGATTTCACAAATAACGTCAAAAGAAAAAATACACCAACATGATGAGGTATTCAGCGCTCGAAGAGATGAAAGGACACAGGAAACGCAGAGCTATTCCTTTGAAAAATACTATGATTTCATAATAACGTACTGCTGAACGTAAATCGTTGCAATTTTTCATATAACGTCAGTAAGTCATGACTATGTTTTATAGAGAGGAAACTACAGTACTTGGCGGCGAATAGTTTCCTATATGTCATGGTATATTTTTGTAAACACTCGGAAGAAAATTGTTGTTAACAGACGATGGTTTATGAATCAATCAATATATTCAGTAACTAGTACCCCGCCTCGGTTCGCTTCAGAAAACTTACGCCTGATGTTTAGAAATAAAACCGTCTCCGTTTCTGGAATGGATTTCTCTAGTTCTGTGAATTAAGAAAGTATTAATCTATTACAATACTTCATTATTACAATATTCATTACAATTACTGGCTGTAGCAGCCAGATAGACAAAATTTTATGACTGCCCTCTCAATAGAATGTCCTTATTAACATTTATTTTCCATCCCGACGAAACACACCTATTTCTGGGGATGGAAATTCGCCTAGACCCATAACATAAGTTACTAAAATGCCTAATATTATCATCTATTCAGTGATTTTCGTGTCACAAGTGGTCAGACAAAAAGAAGTACAAAAATTCCAAAAAATATATCTATATCGATAATAAAGTCTATGTACAAAACATTTAGAAAACATATTCCATTTACAATTCGACTCCGTTAATGGTTTCATATAATTAGTTAAAATTCTTTAATCTGTTTTTTAAAACTCCCAAAGCTCTCAGTACAACATATTTTAACGGGACCAGATTTCCACAGACGTACGACGACAGTGGTAAAGAGAAGATCTATAGTAAAAAGAGAACGAATAACAGACAAGAGGGAAAGGTTGTTAAATTAACCAAATTTAAAATGTTCTTTAAGATAGCAGGCTGCAGTCGTATTGTAGAGCATATATCATAGATTAGAAAGAATATGTGCCATCCCGCGAAGACATTGGGAGCCACTTGGGTTTGTTGCGATATTCGGAGATATCATATTTGCATACATAGCAAGATGGACGTAACAATGTGTCCGCTTACTGGGGTCATATAACGCACCCAAATTGAAAAAAATGCTTACAATTAATTGTCAATACTTATATACTGTTACTAATTCAATGTAAACGTGATACAGCAAGTCACAATCATTTTCATATAAGATGACTGAAGTTAAATGTGACTTGCGTGTGTCATTTAGAAATTCATTTATAATATAAAATTTGTTAATCGAATGTGTTCAGAGTGTTCGGTTCAATGATTTATACGCATTGATTTTTGAATTTTCTTGTATATTATTGGTTTTATGGGAATTCAATATTGGTCAGAATAACACGTAGCTTGACATGTCCTATGAGAGAATTGAAATTTATCTGCATTTGCTTTTTATAAGAAACATATATAGTGAAGGTAATTTCAAAATGTTTAATTCATTAAAATGCGATTTACATGTGTCCCTCCATTGCAGATTATATATTGATTTGAGGCATTTTTTGTGCTTTAAGTATCAGACTTTTATTTCTGGGGTTACGCCTTACCCTAATGTTAACACAACACTGTAGATAGGCTGCATGAAATATAATACGAAAACCTTCTTAAATTTAATTTAATGTTCACATTGTCTTAATCCCATTCCTTAAGTTATCCCACCAATATCTTGTTTCGTAAATTTAATTGAAAAACATTTTACTGTTTAGACAAGATTAGTTTTTAAGCCAGCCGGTGGAGATTAGGAAAGCTTCCTTCAAGAGCGGTTTCAACATTTAATCAAAAGCCTGATTTGTTTAAATTTAATGTTATAAACTTGTACAAAATTATATAGATATAAATATAACAAGGAAACATTCACACACTCACGACCACTGCACTGCACTTGGATTTATTGTATCGCAAGCGTGTAGTCACACTGAAGCTAACGAAACTAACTTTATGGCTAATGTCCGTTTCAGGAAATAGAAGCCCAGTTACTCCGTCAAATAGGCGGAGTCGGGTTGAAAAATAGCATTAATCAATTAAATAACATTAATCAGATCAGACTATTTATTGTATGTATTTTTTTTTATGTTAATAGTCGACAAACGAGCAGACGAGCCACCCGATGGTAAGTGGTCACCGTCGCCCGTGGACATCAGTAAAACCAATGGTATCACTGATGCGTTGTCGCTCAGGAAATGAGAAGAAGGTTACAAGAAAGAAC
The DNA here is from genome assembly GCA_003671415.1 of Megathymus violae. NCBI lineage: Eukaryota > Metazoa > Arthropoda > Insecta > Lepidoptera > Hesperiidae > Megathymus > Megathymus violae. Next base: position 1,086,145 of record PDGT01000065.1, on the reverse strand, counting down.
CGGCTCTCAAGCCCCCAGCCGGAACACGACGAGTCGTTTGGCGGCTGACTCGAGCAGGAGGGTGGTAGCTAGCCAGGCAGGCTTCACGGAAAAATAATAATACCAGTAATACATTAATGATTTAATAATAATACTGATAATATAATCCATACGCGAAACCCTAGCACCAAGCAGGCGGGCTTCTGTCGCCTCTTATGACACCCTTTTCTGCCAACACGGGACTGGGGGGAGTATTCTAAGCCCTAATACGGCTAAACTAAAAAATAAATTCAACGTGTACAATAAAAAATAAACAGGTGTTTGCACTGCATTGTTCAATACGAGACAGATATGTAATACTTTACCTAAGTTTATGCTGACAATGCAACGTCATACGCGTGGAATGATTTTTATGTAGCGAACACGGAGTTATTCACTCGGTCTTCATTTTCAAGGAAAGAATGCGAAATTACATGTCGTACTTAGCGAGAACACGACGTCGTAGTTCTGAAAAAGTCGCTTATAAAACCACTATAAGTGTTTTATAGGTGCGTTCATAGAGAAGCATTTTCATATAAGCATTCTGTCGTTCCATTTAGCATACTGTTATTGGCAAACACGTCATCGTTGAAACGTCGTCGTTTTAGTATTAAGTTCAGATGACCTTAGACTATCTCTTACAGTGTGCGAGGTAAAAGACCATATAACGCTGGCCAAGTGTGGATAAGCATACGTTACAAACCTTTGAGGATAAATTGGAGAACTATAAAGAATTGAGAATATAGACGAGCGTGAATAATTCATAACCACGCTCCCCGTACAGAAATCCGACGTTCAAACCACTATCAATGCTACTAAATACGTTTTAAATTAAAACTACTACAGCATAAGCACCTACAGAACCCACCTGTTGTAACACACTAATTACTAACTTACTCCAGAGAGGTGGCGCTGCACGGGATCCTGAAACACTAAACAGTACGGTACGCAGTAGCTTGTGTAAATACGCCGAGTGACATTCGTTTTGTATCAAGTTCTAAGACCTGATACTACGCCCTCTTAACGCTTTCACCTATATTGAGACGTCTTAGTGCCGATTGTATTAGATAACCATTGCTGTTGCTGTTTCTGCATAGTATACCTCCACTCTGCGTTGGGATGTACTGAACAAGTAATGTATATTATTATATTATTCTATGCAATTGTACTGTAGCTACTTCAAATAAACCCCTGAAGAGTGTAACCGGCTTTGTGTTTCGTCGCCCTCCTCTCCTCCACGTAACATAACTCATTTATTTAATGATAGGTATATTGCACATGCGTAAGTTGATTAATTGCTTAGAACTGCCACTCGTACTAAACGTTATGCTTTGAATGCAATGCAATTCAATCTGTCGTGATTAAATAAGCAGCCTTGTATTGATTTTCTTTGATATATGAAAAATAATAAATAATCAATCTATACAAATATAATAAAATTGTATCTGATCGCTTTCTGTACATGACCGATATATGAAAAAATACATTATTAGGGGCCTTTATTAACGCAATAGAACACTAAACAATAGTTGTCACATTTTTTATCTTTTTATTTGTATGTCTGTGCGTTTTCTCGTTCTAATCTCAGAAACGGCTTTACCGATTTCGTTCTGGTTTTCACCAATATATTGCAGTAAGCATCACTTAATACCTAAAGTTTGTTTCATTTCAATCTGTCCATAAATAAAAAGTTACAAATTAATTAAAAATAATGCGGGCAATATTTCTTAGCGCAAGGCTAAAATAAACATTTTAAATTTAATAATTTTCCTAGTTATAAAATATAATCTTTGCCCAGTGTTTATACGTGACTTGTTTGCATAAACCGCGTGACTACACTTTTATCGCAGTTAAAATGCCGCAGGAAAAAAAGGCTTCATCTTAGTAAAAACAATAAATATGCAAAAATATTAAATAGTTTCAATGATAAATTTAGCATATTAGACGGGGATCTCAATAAAATTTAATTTATAAGCTAGATTTAATACGAGTATATCGAGGACTTCTTTAGTCCTCCAGAATAACAAGAAAAAACCAGATAAGTGGGTCATTTGGCTTTTGGTCGGCAACACGTTGGTAATGTCCTTGACATCACAATGTCCACGGACAGCGGCTATCATTTCTTACTGAGGCCACGACCGCTGGTTTGTCGGTAATTGACATAAAAAATGTAAGTTGAATAAAATCTACTTCCCTACAAAAGTGCCCACCTACGATTTGAATAACGACTTCTGACTTTGCTTAAGGGGAAATGGGGAAATATGGCGTAATAAAACGAGGGTGGTAATGTAGAAAATGCGTTCTGAATTAGATATAAGAAATCAGTCATTTTAATTAAAACATATTTCGTGACAACAGATGGTTTACGAATCCATAATACCATGAACGCGACACTTTTATTTATGGGGGTGAGTTATCCCCAAAAAGAACCCCTTCATAGTATTGGCTAATATAAATAATGTCGTTAAAAGCTTTATAAGATGATACTTCTAAAGAGTTTAATTGAAATTTAAAAAAGACCATAAGAAATAACCTTGGACAAACACGTTTTTTCTAGATATTAATTGAAGTCAGCAAGCAATCAGCAATCAGTCAGCAAGCATAATGTACGGTGATATTTTAAAAATATGTCATACTTCGCTGACGTCATAAATACATACACTCAGACACACATATACACACACACTCGTGTATATATGTGAATACACATATTTGAGATCACTTTCAGCGATAAGACCACCTTCTCGACATCTTGCCTCTCCTCTATATCAGGGACTGGTGATGGCACTCTCCTTGTGAGATTGTGTGTATGGGGTGCGGAGCCACGGAACCTATATGAAAATTTATTTTACCACTTCAAAGCTACGTTATTTCGGATGAGCATAGGCTATCATATTAATTGTTCAACCCGAAGAAATCCGGAGTGGGCAGCTAGGGTTAAATAAACCATTCCACTCAATCAAATTAAAGAATAATAATCACGACAAAAATTAAAATACCAACATTACTTTCCACACAGCTATGAACGCAATAGTTTCTATCCGTGCTTGCAAGTCGACCACCATCCTAAAAATTGGTAAAGCCTGTCTGCTTTCATTCAAACATTCGGCTTGGTTATATGTTATATTGGGTTGATGCTCGAGATCACAAAGCTCCGGATATCAGTTCTTAGAAGAAGCCTTTAGTCCCGCCGCCAAATCTTAGAAAAAGGGACTAAAGAAGGACAATCTTAAACGGATGCAACATTTCAGCGCAAAACTGTCTGTAGAGCTTTTCTGTCCCTTGCCATATCGATTGAGACTAACTTCTGTAGGCCCACTACTTCCAATGTTAAAACCAGACGACGCTCAGGCTTCTAGAGGCTAAAGAGAAGGTTATTCGCTTCTCTGTTTGCCGAAAATTGCCGTCTAGATGTTAGCAATAACATGCTACCACAAACCCCTCACTTCTCGGCGTGACTTGACGTGACATGTGACAACTATCTTTGGATTCGATGAAGAGACATGCAAAAAGGCTCATAGGTGGCCCAGATCTTATCGAAACCAACCTGCAAAGCTTTGGGCATAGGCGAAGGTTTGCTAGGATCTCGTTTTTCTATAGGGGATAATTTGGAGAGTATGCGCAAGAATTGTTTATAATAATTCTCCTATCACCATATATCTTCATCGAAAAACACGACGTACGGTGGGTATATATCCTTTCATAGTGAAAATCCCATCTATATGAGCGATGCGGTTTACGTCGTCATACGTTAAGCGAACTGTAAAGGAATAGCTAGCTCACGTTGGTGTCCTCGGCTACTTATGATGTAGGAGATACAATCACGAAGATGCTTTCCTTGGTCGAGCACTCAAGGTCCATTAAAGCCGCTTTATACCCCCCTGACCCAAGTATTTAAGCCGAAATCAAATCTATCAAGGGCCCCAAACACTGCTTTTATCACATAAATACACACCCCTTAACAAATCACTACAGAAACTGCACACTAAGGAATTAAGTTAATGCGTCGATGTCTCGCACGCTAATCTCGCCTTAGAATTAAAGCGAGGGGAACTTCCATTTAGTCCCCTAAAAATAACGAGAAAGTAAGACGTGTACCATTGATATCTATTTTTGTGATAAGCGATTTTCAGTGTTCCGTGCTTTCGATAAAAAAATCGAACTCTTATAACATCACGGTTTTGTTTGTCCTAGTGCTACACCCAATTTTCTCCCCATCTTCTAGACCATGACGACGAGAACAACAACAAGCATGGACATGTATATCAATTGCTAAAAGCTAAAGTACTCTTTAAATTAGGTCGTCCAAAAACATTGTCGACATAAAGTTACTTGGAAAATTCGCATCATAGAATTATGCTGCATACGGTGGTTACTTCGTATTTATTTCACTTCACTTCAGCACATATTTCTTATTTCAAACAATGAAACTATACTTGTTGTCCCCACGTCCCCCAAATTGTAATAGGACAATGGCGCAAAAAGAATTAACATGTCGAAATCTCACGCACTAATCTCTCCTTAGCGCTAAGGGTGGGGTTTTAGAGCCCCTTTGTCTGTATTAACAAGGGTGTAAAGGGCCGGTCTTGCTATCACTTTCTAATTTAATATGACGTGTAGGGATTAATGTTGATTACGAGTCATTGAGTTCCTAGATATAAGTCTAAGCGATTGTAATTGAATTTGTGAGTTCGACGAATTTTGGGTTACGGTCTGAGTCAGTTATGGGGCACGAGAGGCTATATCCATCCTTGGATCCAAGCCAACCTTTTTTTCCCATTGCATAACCAATTCAACAACGGAATGCAATGGCATTAGATTCGAATGACCTACAAAGTTCCAGCACATCAAACCCACAGACAGTGAAGTCTATGATAACCTATTGGATCAAAAGTGGATCTCTCACAAGGAGGGCAGGAATCAAATCCACCTCTACTTATGTAACATTGTACGCGTATACGAAATTAATTATTACTTGATTTGCTTCAGGACAGCATCGGTATATGGAATCTGTCAACGTGCATTAAGGCAGAGTGATGAACTATGGCCTAAGTGAAAGGAGATAAATACATATTAGAGCATTCTATTTTGCCACAATTCTCTGGATCCGTTCACAGAATCCTATGTTATAATAAATCATGAGTCTTAAACTTTGCTTTTTATGCAGTAAGTAGGTAAATGAGAAGATTGGTCACCTGGTGGTAAGTGATTACTGCCACCCTTACACGTCTGTATCAACGAGGGCATCACCAACTCGACTGGTTGAGAAGACAGAAATAGACCTGCTTCTTGAAAGAGTCCTTGTCCAGAAATACCGATGCCAGTAGTTCGTTCCACAGTACGTATGGGGTACGAAGTGTCGTAAAAACTGTGCTTTTGTTTGTTTTTTTTTTTTTAATTTTAAGGACTGATAAAGAGGCAGCCGGGCCACCTGATGTCAAACATTCACCGTCGCCTATGGAAGTGTG